>SNQJ01S0186042.1:28929-40303 GCA_010110895.2 Picea sitchensis | reverse complement strand
ATTAGGAAGAAGTTTGTAAAAGACTTCCCTTGCTTTTGCTGCACCTACCATGGTTTCCTGAATGAAAAGAACATCTAGTTTATTTTTCTCTAAACCCCTAGTGAGGGTTAATGACTTTGAGGAGCCCCCCACTCCCCTCACATAAAAGGATTCCACGATCATATTTTCACCCTAGCCAGGTATTTCTAAGTTCTAAGCACCCTATGACCAGTTACAACCTCTAGATTAGGCATAAATGATAGTTCCTTCTCTTTTCCCAATTTCCTTGCACTCCTAGTTTTAATGGGATAAAAATTTGTTTCCGACCCTCCTAAGACCTCCCCTTTTATCAAGGTATCCCCACACCCCTGACCACAAGACCCCTGACGCCTTCTCCCCTCCACCTTCCCAATATTTTCGCCAAGGTTAGCCAATAACTCCCCACCAACATAGATTGGTAACTGCGATTGGGTTAAAACCTCCCTGTATGAAGGTATAAAATTAAAAAGAGATTCCTCCACTACCAAAAATCCAATTGAATCCATTCCATTTGAGGTTTGTAATCCCTCATATTTCTCTGGAACCAGACTATCATTCCCTTATATTGTGGTTGCATATGAAATGAAAACTCCCTTCCCTTCCAATCCCATACCACAAGAGTTTCTCTCAGCCACAACAGGATTAAATCCCTCAACCTGATTTGGATTTCGATCGCGTAGCAGTGTTTAGAAGTCCACCTCTAAAACTTCCCTACCAGAATCCCCTTGCGATCCCCCATCACTCGAGTGCATAACCGTATAGTCAGTCTTATCATTCCTATCGAGATCATCTATGAAGGTCCCCAGAACCAATATGTCATTCCCTTCTATTGTGGTTGCATATGAAATGCAGTCTCCCTTCCCTTCCAATCCCATACCACTAGAGTTTCCCTCAGCCACAACAGTTTTATATCCCTTAATTGGATTCAACTTCTGATCACGTAGCAATGTTTGGGAGTCCTATTGATGGGCGTTTATGACACATCACCAATGGGAAGGGAAGATCCGGATTGAGGCTGTCTAAATAACCCAAGTTGTAATCTCCCCTGACGGGTTTTATGGCTCCGTTAGCCAACTAAGATCCTAAAATAACTAAAATATGTGGATTAACTAAAGATACAAGTCTATCAATCAATCACTTTAATTGAAAATGCTTAACTAATAGTGTCCATGTACAATGGTTATATATGGTTTACAAGGTTTGAGCACAGCCTTGTGAAAGTAATTGTTTAAGATAACGGATCTAAACAAGATTAAATATAAACAAACTTATTCTAATATTCTGAATATCAAACTAGTAAACAATGAATGAATCTGTTTGTAAATGATACAACAAAAATAGACAAAGCAAATTAACATTTAAATAATGCAATCGCTATTCATTCATATATAAACAAATTAAATAATTAATACACTAACTAACCTCTAGTTGATCAATAGTAATAAACTACATTTATCTCTCTGCATTTGTATGAGCTCCTCTTGTCTTGTGTCAAGCGAAAACCTATTACAGAAGAAAGCATAATACTTCGTAAAGAAATTCGAGGAAATGTTTCATATTCTAGAGCGAGTTTATGACGACATAAAGATAAATAATTATATATCATGTGACCTTGAGATCTCCAATAAATGAGGATGAAAGAAATCTCAATCCTCGATAATGGTGTTACTGACTATCTAGCATCAGACGTAAAATCAAAATACTTAAACAGATGATCAATCACAGATATAAACTAGACCAAAAGATAATGAACAACATAAATAAAAGCATGATATAAAATATTATGTGGAGAAAAGACTAAAGCTAATTCGACACAGATAACATTTCATATCAAGAAATTATATGAGAAGACAATGAAAAAAAAACACTACATAGTCTACACAGGATGAAAGCCAAAGAGTAAACTGCTTTCTCATATAGTTTCAAAAACTTATGGTCATCATATGGTCCAGAAAAACTTGCCTCTATCACCAGGAAACGTAGCTATTTAAAAATGTTTATGATATGTTACCTCCTATCATGCAAGATAGAGGCGGATCTCTTAAAATAATTTTTTTTTACTAAAATAGAATAACAAAATATAATCCTGTTGGAGTCTCTTAATCCAAAAATATTTATATTAATAATCATTGTTTTTCAAAAACAGAAAATTACTAGTCTAATAAATGCTCAACCCATGACTTATTTCCTTAAGCATAGCACCACAATCTACTTTTTACCTGAAATAATAAAACGAAATCAAAATTAGATAAAAATCCAAACAAATAATTTAAATAGATTGGCTACAGAATCTTTCGATTATGTTGCTAGTCTAAAATAAAAATAAAATAAAAAATGAATCTACCTATTATTTATCAAACATAATCAAATTGTAAAATACAAACAAACTATTTACCAATTCAGAAATTTGAAAGAGATGCATCAGACATGTCTGAATTTAGAATGGTATTGAAATTGGTTGAATTTTTAATGATCAAATTCCCAAATCGCTTAATGCACTTGTTAGCCCTGTGTGCGTTCGATCATACGCAAGCTCTCAACTCATCGTTCTCCCTCTCAAGCACTGAATTCTGGGTGACCATTTGGTTCAATTGTGCTTGTAGATAAGGGACATCCCAATAATAACTTTCAATGCAATCGAAACAATTTCCGCAATGCACTAGTTCTATGCTAGGCAAAGGCCGAGTCTACTCCGTAGAGGGAAATTTAACCTGTTCCATGACTTGTTTCAGATCATGTTGAATGCCTGAAAAACCCTCCTGTTTCTTTAAGAATGGGGGTAGATTCGATACGAAATCGAACTATGGTGTATCGACATCAGGGATCCGATCATTGATATCATCCTCAGAAATTCGATCATTGACCTCAATCACGAGGATTGGTTTTTCATGGTCATGATGTTGATTTCTTAGTGTCCTAGATAAGATTCAACCAGGTATTTTATTTTTAAAATTTATTTATGGACTTCTCTGTATCTTTCGCCTACCCTATTTCTTGATATCAAGTTCATTTAAATCAACCCGAATTGGATCAGGATTAGGAACAGTAAGGATTTTATCCTTTAGATCATCCAAAACTTATTTTAAAGATTTCCTACGAATAAAATCACATCTCGCTTTCTTGCCTTTGGATGGCTTCTGGAGAATAACAGGGGTTTTAGCTATAGACACGGGGATTTCTTGCATATTGACATGTAGGTTTTCCATAGAGGGGTTTGATAGACAAGGACTGGGAGGTTCATTAAAATGAAAAGATAAGTCTATCATATTTTTAGGTTGGGAGAACCCATTTCTATACACAAAATTGTGCCAACTATCCCCAAATTAGATAATTATAAAATCACCAGAATTTGGATCAGGCCAAGATGGAACAAACTTGACTCTGCATTTAGGTTTTGTCTTTGGTAGAGTTTGGCCATTTTTTGCATGCTCCTAAGTAGATAGAATGGCATATTTAACTCAAAACCTAGAAATACCATCAATAAACAAACATGATACAAGAATGCTAAATTGTATATACCCTCACATGTGACAAACTGCTTAAGCATCAACAACAAACCATGCCATCGCGGTTTAAATAAAACAATTGTTGTACCTTTTTCATTGTAACACGATTTCTTGGAAGCCATGAGTAGATGCCAAGGCATGCCTTCAAACTTGAGATTTTTAAACCAGCGAGCTCCCTCTTGGGGCAATCCAGTGGCCTATGCAATCAAACCCTCGGTCACCTCTAACTGTAAATATCCAATTTTAGCTCTAACACCATCGAAAGTTTGAGAAAAGGCTTGAGCCTCTTTGAGGTTGAAACCCTCAAATCGTTTTATGAACCCATCCCAACCATAAGCCACAAGGTCTTCCATGGCATCGTCGTGTGAGAGGAGAGCTTGTGAGCCATTCGGCTCGATCCTCACCATAGGGACCATCGATATGGTCACACATAGACAACATGAGTAGCGAAGGGTGGGGTGTGTTCGAAAATACATGAAATAGAGGATGAGCTTTGCGCATTCGGAGGATATGTGATACCTAAGGCTTCGAAAAGCCACCATGGAAACCATTTGGAACGTTAAGTGGATGCTAAGCCAGAGGATGCACAGAATGAAAACCAATTTGTGAAATGAATGCCCAACGCAAAACGAAAACTTACCACTTGAAGCAATGAATGCATGCTTGTGTTAGAAGGACGAAGGAGTAATGTTTGAAGGTATCACTGCCAGTCCTGTACCAGGATGATGAGACTGTGATATGACTACAAGGGATAGGATTCAAATTACAAAATACACGAAAGTTTTGTTTGATGCACGCTCATAGATGTGGTAATGTGAAAATCAAAGTGTTCAAAGAATAGAATTCCTAAGGCATAACCCCATGGTGGATAACTCATGCACTATGGTGAGGGATAAACCCATAATATGATAGGTTTACAAGAGTTTAAGTTTCTCAAAATTATTTAGATGCCCTTAGGTGTTATCTAATTTGTAAAGGAAAGTGTACAAACTGTATGATGCACCCAAACTAGAGCTTGTTCTAATTTCATGCTTACATACATGAAATTGAACAAGAAAAATGATAGATTAAAATAAATGAACTCATACACATAGCTAATCAAACGAATCTCTTCAAAACCAAAATATGATAGAAATATTTGCAAACAGAAGGAGGCAGCTACATAAAATTTTATCCCACTGAGATGGTATTTTATAATGATAAAATTGACATGAATATTTGGCTGCCAACAATGGTGACACATTGGGTGAAGTAGTTATTTCTGCATCATTAGAACTTTATATCAGGGAACAAATAAATCAGATAGTTATTAGAAACAATTAAAAGACAGATCAATCATTTTAACATCAACTCAGAAAAATAACACAATCATATTATTGGATAAAGTTATGTCCAAAAAATTGTAATCCGACATCTCGTTTCGATCAAAGGGGTAACGATATTTATACAAGTAACTCCAATACTGTTGATAGGGCCATTGCTGCTAGCATTCATCTATAGCCTCAGTAGGGATGTCATTTAACCCACTCTAGTACTTCGATCCCATACAAAAGTCATCCATTTATGATAAAAGTATCTTGACATCTGATCAATTTTAAAAAACATACTGGAGGATCTTCGAACCCGACATTGCTTCGCTGCTAGCAGGGCTATTCAGTACCCCAACAAAGTTTTCTTGGTATCATGTGTTGTAACAACCCAAATTGATTATTTTTTATCCTAATTTTTAAATTTGAATTGAATTAATTATTAAAATATAGTAAATGAGTCTTTTATTATTTTATTATTAAAAGTGGGTGAAGTAATTAATGAGGGGATAAGGTTGTTGGGGAATTAATGGGAGGATAAGGTTGTTGGGGAATTAATGAGAGGGATTTGAGAGAGGAGGATAAGAGAGGAGGGGAGGACTTGGAAGAGGATCTCATTTTTATTTTGGTTTGAGAATTTATGAAGGAGGAGGAGGAGGAAATTGGAAGAATTTGTTTTTTTGGGGGAACTCTCACAGGGCACTAGTGTTTCTGGGAATTTTGGGCTTAGGGGCCAAGAAACCGCAAGGATTCCTTGAGCTAGGGAGCTAGAGAGGTTGTTCCTAGTTGGTTGGGAGGTTAATATTCAGTCTGGGCAAGAACAAGGGCGAGAACAAGAACATGATCAGAAAGAAAAGGGACTAGATAACCAACCTGCAGGTGGAGGTATGTATTATGATGTTGTTATCATTATTTTGTTGTTACTGCTGATATTATTATGTTGTTATCATTAATATGTTGCTATGTTGTTATCATCAATAAGTTGTTGTTGTTTATTTATGGTATAATAAAATATTGAAATAAATTATAAACTAAATTAAGTAGGAGATTTTAGAAAAATTTTATTTATTTTAAGTCCCAGGCTCTACATATGCTATCAGAGCTCGGCTTCAAAACTGAAACCTGGGTTTGACCACCCACAACACTGAGATTTTGTCTTTTTCATCTACAATCCAATTTGGGTTGTTACATTTATCCCTACACATTTTCCTAGTGAGAACAGAGTCCTTCAAGAGAATGACTCTCATGATGATTCCCAGGCCCTGAAACACCTATGAATGAGGGAATCACTTTCTTCTTCTAATCTACAACAAGCTTCATCAATCTGCTTACACATGGGACCTGACCGATCATCCTAAATTGGATCATTTTCTGGAGAAACTTAATACATTTCTTTCCCATAACTGGACGATCATGCATATATCACAAATATGATATCCCTTGTTTAATCCAAGTTCAGATCCCACATTGGCTTCAGGAACCCTGTATTTACAATCAGTACTCTACCCTTTCTGGAAATGTTTTCAGGCACAAAAACTAGTAAATGGTCCATGCACTATTTAATAGAAAATCTACAGCCTACTATTTCCTTCCAAAACCCTCGTATTGGATACATTTCTCACACATAAATTGAATTCCAGCAATATGGTGAGGTTTCATGATACGTGAAATAGATGGAGATACACGGGCCTTTTATTCATTTTGTTCTCTCGCAGCATTAAAGACTAAATTCCAGCTGCCTCATTAAGGGAGACTAATATTTTTCTCTTGTTTTTATTTCTGCCAATGCACATGATTTTGTATATAACTGCATTCATACCTAGAACAATGTAGCAAGCTATTTTAAGGACTCTTATACCTTAATCACTGATTGTTGCATCATTTAAAAAAAATTAATATATATCAATGTCTCCATACTGCTAGAACTTGATCTCAAAACCTATTTCACTTGCTGCATAGAATGCCTCAAATTGTTCATGAAATCTGGAGGGTAACAAGTATTATTATTGTTTTTTTTCTATTTAATGAGAGTCTTTTCTCTATTTTATGTATTTCTTTATGTGTATATGAACTGCATTGGAAGAATTGAATTTCTTGATAGCCCATAACTATTCAAGTAATTAAAGAACCCTAAAAAATTTCCCTAAGGATTACAAGCCTGGCAAGCAATAAAAACCTCGTAGAGGTTAATGCCAAGTAGAGGTACGGGAAGAAAGATGTGACGAACTCATACTTGGACATGGTAGTGAGATTTAGAAATCAATAAAGTGGGAATCAACTCTCGACAGTCATGAGGATCACAGTGACCAATCCTGGAGAAAGTACCCATATAATGTTAACAAAGTATTTGTTATAGGGACTAGCATATAAAAAAAAAAAATGAGTGCTAATCCAAGGTTTTGAACACCATACCCTCACACGGTAGAAGTATCCCTTCACCACACCCCAACTAGCTGAAATATCAACCATTGTCCTCAATTCACAACCGAAACCTCAGTGCCCTTCATTAATAATAATAATTAAAAAAAACGGTGCTAACCCTTCATGCAAATAATTTATTTGAATCAACCATTTTCAGTGTTGTTCGCATCTTTGATCAAAAGGAAAAAAAATGTCAATCGGTTCATAAACATGACACTGACGATGTGGATGTCGATGCCAAGCCTGTGGGTCACGAGTTCTAAACCCCATGCAAGTAGCAAACCATTGTCACCAAGCAACACATATGCTATCACAAAGCACTCAAGCACTAAGAACAAGTCACATGGAAGAGGAAATCAAGGGAGGGTCCCCTCATTCGAATTAGGCCCCACGAAAGCTTGTAGAACGAGTCACAAAGGTAGCACAAGGCCCAATCCTTTGGTCGATTTTGAAGTCAACTGTCAAATGCCCGAACACAAGACCGAGTCACAAAGGCAGCACTCATTTACATGGCACAAAGGGAAATCCCACTAAGGATCCTTCTGTCTTTCAGTACGAAATCTTGCAGGCCCAGCAACAACAACCGACACTCTGAAACTGAAACGAACCTGTTCGTTATGACAACCACTCCAATAGTAGGTGCAATTTTTTTTAGAAGTGTGTGTGTGCGTGTGTACAAGGAAAAAAACAAAAACCCATTTGACTCTGCGTCGCCACCCGACGACGAATATGACGCAACTAGGATGAACATAAGAAGATGACCAGGATGCACGAGACGTAACCACATGCATAAATGATGATCACACGAAAAAGTAAAACTGACTGCTAAAAGCGACTGACCTCCCGCCCGTCCTACCCTGCAATGGTTAGGACCTCCAAGACACATAAGCAACACTCAAGCCCAGGTTCCCATCGATTTTAACCATTTAAGGTCTTAGGGCTGGCGACTGTTCTGAGGAACATGGAGGTGTCTACATCCCACCCGACACAACACACCAAGCAACTAACTGAAAACAATCAAGAACAACGTGAATGAGAAGAACAAATACGCCCCTTACGGATGGCGCATGATAAGAGGACTCCGACAACAACCCAACTCAACATTATTTAAATGAACAACAACCCTCATTACAAACTCCGAGTAATTTAATGCATATAAATCCGGGCATTCCATTGAGTATGTCTCTACAATGTCAAGAGACTACATCAACATCACAACAAGATAACCATATCATCTCCTTTCTAATTACAACAACATTGAAATAAATAATGGTCATACGCTTCAACTCTAATCTTGCCATCTTGTTTATAAGGTAGAAAAACACAATTTCCTATTTCAACAATACATTACAATCACGAATCTATAACAATATTTACCTGACATTGGTATGCCATAACATTTTTCCTTCACCTAAATTAAAATCATCATCATATTTGAATATGTCAATAAACCATCCTATTTAAAATGGCAAGATATAACAATTACCATATTTAAAATGACATTATTTAAAACAGTGTTTTAAAAGGGACCCTATATAAGGATAGTTAAATATCACATCTAAAATATCCACCTTAAAAGTACAAAAGTAACATCATAATTAATTTATTAGTCCCTAATGTCAATGTAAAATAACCTCACCTTGATAATCACATCATAATTAAATACATCAATAAACAAGTAACTTCATATTGAAAATTTACAATACCCTCACATATTTAAAAGGGCAATAGGTAAAGATAACCATATTAAAATGACGACAATTTAAAAGGACATTCTTTCAAGATATATGATAAAGTAAAAATATTAAATACATAACAAATATTAAATTCATATTAAATACTTCAATACCCATGTTACTACCATGTTTTAAAGAACTTTAGCAATACTTATATAACATAAATATTGCATTTTGTTATTTTAAATGAGAGGACAATCCTTACACTATTGTAACCACGAAAGACTAACTTCATATTGCAACTAAAGTAATAAGGTAGCATCACAATCAATGACCCCATACAAAATACAATGGTTGAGCATGACAATGGTTAAAGGCAATAGCATTTAAGGATGACCTATAAAGATAAATATCAATCCTTTTATGATAGAATAGCACTGCAAATTAAACATCATCACCACCGTTGCAATCTAAAGCAATTATTGATCTTGCTAATCAACAAATATTAAAGTTGCGATTTAAACAATTGTATTGCATTCTTAATTGCCATCGAAGGTAAAATGAGACATATTACTATAAGTTGTCCGTAACCCAATATCAATTTGCAGATAGTATTGTTGTTTATATTGCGCTAACATACTGTTCTATTACATTACCTTCCATTATACTCACGGGAATGTATCAATAGCCATGAGGGAATAAGTTTTATTGAAACTAACCAATAAATTGCATGTAAATGCCCATTCAATAATACAGCAAATGAGGGAATGCATTCATTGAATCTAGCAAAAATTTGCATAAAATATGCACATGCAACAATATGGCAATAGTGTTCCAAAGGAAATATAATGTCCTACATTCGAAACTTTATACCCTATAATTACAATGGGAAAAATATCATTTTATAACAGAACGTTTCATTATTATGCTCATGGGGATGTCAATGTCCAGTTTGCGTGGAGGGGAATAAATTAAATTAGACCAGAACTATTCATTAACCAAGGTAACACAGGATCAACGGTAACCTAACCATTAAATTCGACAGGGTAAACAATGTCCAGAGTTTATTATTTATCTAGGGTAGTTTACTCTCGTTCTAAGGTTCCACCCAGCTATTATTTAAATTAACACAGGATACCTCACAGTAGCATTGCATAAACCTAAAGTATCAATGATACAGGTTGACGTTAATCAATTGTTTTCTCAATCTAGATTAATCACCATATCCCTGACATGGCTTTAAGGGCGTGCAGATAGCAATTACAGTTGGCATCCCTTCCATCCGAGTGGTTGCTCGAATTTAAAATGACCAGGAACGCAATTCGTTCACCCAACAATTACGCTGAGTAGCCTGTGGAAACTGTCAGGGCAATAAAAACGAGCACAGGAAAACAACAGTATGCCTTCCAATGAAAGGGAACAGAGGTAAATCAACACAGAGAAATAGGGGCGTAAATGAAGGGGGTAACTTTTGCCCATTTCGCCGAGGTTTGACAACACCACACGTCGAGGTTTCAACGATCGCGGAGCAATTTCTAAGGCAAACGCAGGGTTTCATTACCAGACGCAGTGAAAGGCCAACACCAGGCAGGGGTTTAAAACATCATAACAGCTCAACTCAGGAAGCAACATGAATAGATATGGACGTTCGAAAAAAGTCAACTGTAAGATATAAAAATGCCCTCGGTGGAATTTAAACGCCCTGGCAATTCAGAAAAAGATTGATTCAATAAATGTCTACAACAATATGGAAAGGCTCAGTGTTAAACAACGAACTACATAAAGGCAAAAACATAGTCCGAATGACGGAATCCCAATCACTCCAGCATGTAAAACCAGAAAGCAAGAACATTACACAGTCCCAAATATAATTCGAAATACAAGACAAAAAAACTTAAGTTCTTCCAAGTAAAAAAATGGCGCACAGCCCGACGGAGACACAGCCCGAGGATAAAATAAAATTAACCGCATCCAGCGGCGGTACAGTACCCAGTCCCAACTATAACTGCAACCACTTAGAAAGGAATAAAAAAATATCACCGTAACTAATTATGAATGGAAATGCCAAGAACAGCAAGCAAGATTGCCAGAACCGACTTTTTAGAACATTACAATTATCCTACAGCTCCTAGCTTAATATCTAATACAATATACTCAATAAAATAAACGAGCGTACCTATTCCTTGTGCCTGCCTCGTATGCCGTCCACGCCTCGATCGAAGTCCCGCACTCCTTGCTGCTCCTGCTTGTCGACCGTGGGAAGCTCACCGGTACCTCCCAGCCAATCGCTAGGGGTACTCTGCTTCCCCTTAGCCCCCCGAGCCGCAAAGGGGCCACATAAGAACCAGAGATAGAATAGTGTCTCAGCTCGACTCCACAGCTGAGCTACCACTCCAACACAGCTGAGATAAACCCAACTCCTCACAAGAAATCCGTCAAGCCACAA
>SNQJ01S0186042.1:0-10258 GCA_010110895.2 Picea sitchensis | reverse complement strand
AATTATTTTCCTGTGCCCGTCAATAATGAGAGAATCAGTGCCTGAGTGGCTTACACCCTCATGATCATGGAAAACATATGTCAGAATACCTACCAGGCGCAGAACTGTTCCTACTAAAGCTTTATCATATCGCTCCACCCAGTGAATTTTAAGCTGGCTGGCACCATAAAATGACAATGCCACCAGAGTGATCATGACAATGATTGTACTGCAAAACAGAACTATTATCGCAAGCACTAGCATCGAAGATGATTTTCCTATGGCAAGGAAGACTGGAAGTGTAGTAGCACGAGGCGACAGTGCTGATACAAGTGTAAGGCCTGCCACAACCATATTCTCCATGGATAATACAATGTATGGAGGTGACAAGGCTTGAATAATGGTATTCCATCTGCTTGTCCACCCAAAAATGGTATACATGACATAAATTTTCTATGATCAAAACAAAAAGCTCTGTATTTCATGCATTCCTCCAAGAAGATTTTTTAGGAAATATACTGACACGAATCTTGAAATCCCAATCTGTAGTTTCAATTAGCCTCCCACATGGAGAGACCTTCAAGCCTGTAATGATACTGTAGAAGAAAAAGTTTTCCCTTATCTATGAAAACAAATCGATCTGATGGAACCAACGCATGAATGACCATATTTATTGTCATGGCGAGAAATGGGGCAGTTCGCAATTAAATCGAAAATACAAAGCTATGAGACGAAAACAACCACCACAGACTTGTTTTTAGGGTGTAGAGAAATGAGTGCAGGTTCCATGTCTTTAATGGTGCAGTCGACGAAGGATTCTTCCATCAGATGAGCAATTACAATCCTTAACTTGTGTTGTCGTTGATGCAGATGCATGGCTCCCTGCAATCGACACCTTGGAACTGGTTTGAACTCCTGGCAGAGGGTTTTTTAAAAGTTACGCTTTATATTTAGGTTTTCTAAGGGTATTATCCCACATTCACGAGAGGAAAACACAAACAAGTATTGTTATATGCCAATAGCTGGAAAGTAATCCGATGAAGTGAGCCCAAGGCTATCTTTGGAGTTTGGTGTTGTGCTGGCTTGTGTGTTTGTTGTTGGTTTGTGGTGTTGAATATTCGGGGGTTTGGCCCTAGGCCGAGATAATTTTTGCTAAAATTTTGTTAATTTTTTCATAAAACTCTGCTAAAAGGCAAAGGCCGAGGGGCCAAAATTTTTGCCAAATTCACCAAAAATAACTAATACACCCAACTTTGCATTTACCCCCAAGAGTCAAATTTACCATTTCAAACCAATCCACCATTTTTTGCTAAAAATGCACCGGAACGCACTTTGAAACTCGTGCGCAAGCATTCATCTTATGCTTGGTCAGTGTTGGGCACCTTCCACTGCCTTCGCCATGCATCATGAGCGAACACATATGCCTGAAAAACATAAATATTATTCAGAACACTGATCCCCTATTATATAGGGTTCTAACAGATACAACTGCTCATACAAGATACAGTGTGATTCAGGGGGAGATAGCATCAAGTGATGGGGTGCAGTGGCATACAGGAGTACCCAGTAGCACAGTAGACAGTGGATAGTTCAGCACATTATCTTATGCAGAGAGTGTCTTTGGGGACTCTAGAGTTGACATTAGCAGGACTGACAGTAGCAATGAGGGATATGAGGTGGCACCTTAGCATGACCATGATCATGAGTTACACCACTTAGCAGCACAGTTGAGAGTCAGTGAGGATATAATCATGGTAGCCACTAGGCGTAGTGATGACATGCATGCATTGATGGAAGATTACTGTTGGAGAGCATCAATGGCACATGGTAGTTTAGATGAGGGGATTGCCATGGATGATTTTATACTGTCAGAGAGAGAGTATCTATGATGAGGACCAACTACCAACAGTTGTTGACTAAAATAGATTACCTATTGAGGGTTGGTGAGATGCATCATAAGGCTCTGAGGGAGCAAGAGTTGGAGATGGACCAACTCACTCAGGAGTTGGAAATCACTCAAGGATTCTTGAGAGGCACACAGACAACCCTTCAAGAATCAGAGTCTAGATCAGATGAGTCTCCTGAGGAGATTCATCAGAGATCCACTTCATCTGTCTTAGTGGACACTCAGATGTATCAGTCAGTCATGTTGATAGAGGAGGTTGGTGATCTAGGAGAGGAGCACCAGTTGATGGAGGACACTTCCATTGGTGTTCTAAGAGCGGTTGACCTCCATGTAGAGGTTGATCTAGTAGTATGCCCAGGATATATGATGTAGCAGGAGTCTACAAGAGATGACATGAGTATGTCAGACCATATAGTGGTGAGTGATAGCTCACAGAGGCATTCCGAGATGTATGGTGGGATTCAGAGGGATGTATTGCCTTGCAGGGAGGATACACACTTAGGAGAGCATGCAGATGCCACTCCTTTGCAGCAACACATAGTTATGAGACCTCACCTTCACCATTTCAGCAATGGCATAGGGGACGAGAGATGGATATTGGTTTACCCATAGTTGGAGGAGTTACCTCTGGTTGTACTAGCTGGGTGGGATTCGGTGATGACCACAAGAGAGTATTTATCACAGATACTGATGGACAAGTTTCTGGTTGAATCCTTGGGGCTGACCAAAGCATGTGACACCTTTCAGTCCTATAGCCAACTGTAGTTGTTTCTGTTAGCCTATCCTGACACCTTTATCATAGACAACAGCATAATGAGGGTTAGGCCATGGATGAGGACATGGGAAGTGGATAGGCTGAGACCACCTGATAGGAGTACTTTTACAACATCCAATAGGATAGAGGTGGATCGTCATAGGTAGCCAGCAGAGACTTGGTGTGTGACAGTGAGCACCATAGGCCAGATGATAGCAGATGATCACAGAGGGCTTCCGATAGTGATCATTCTAACACAAGAGAAGTTAGAGGAGATTGGAAGTGATAAACTTCCAAGTCTGTTGTGGGATCTAGGAGTTCACTTGGTTAGCAGGGTGTTTCTCTACATGGTGACACAGGTTGCGCCAGAGAGCCATGCACTCCACTAGGGGTTGGTTTGGAGTGGGCCTGTAGGGACTTTCCCTATGGAGCGAGGAAGTTTCTTTATCTTGATCATTATGATTGGGAATGGATATGGTTGGGCATGTACTACTTCTACAAAGACATTTTTACAGGTACAGTTTTTGGACAGCAGGTTCAGTGGTCTCAGGTATTTCAGCATGAGGATCTAGGAGAGGAGGATCCAGTACGTATGTAGGTGGCAGACAGTTATAGTCAGAGTAGTGCAGGGTTATCATGGTGATATTTGACATAGGTTAGAATGGGACCCAGGGATTGCAGGGTTGATTATTTCACTGACTGACAAGGGTGAGTGGACCTTTGCAGGGGAAAGTGGTTCTGACCTTCCATGGAGCTTCAGTGTTGGGGGGAGCACGTTGCTCTTGCAGTAACTCATTATGGCATCAACATTTGCAGTTGATGGAGGTCATGTGGATCTTCGCAGAGACTTGGAGGATGGACTCATTCCGAGATGAGGCCATGTGTCATATGCAGGAGACTCATAGAGTTGGTTTATTTCAGGATTATGCTTTCCAGGGGCTACCAATTCTTGACTTGTTATGGGACCCAGGGGGTAGAGAGTATGAGTGTTCATCTTTTTATGGGTTCTACTATGTATCCCACAGGTGGAAATGGGATCCTAGTATTTTACTTGGAGGGATTTGGTTATTGCTTGAGGACAAGCAATTTTCTAGCAGGGAGGATTGTAATGTCCCCACTTTGGGACATCATCACAGTGCAGAGGTTTATGATGACCAGAGTAGCCAGATGGGTGTTATAGCGAGTACAGGGGTTATTGAGACGCATTATGAGGTTCATTTTGCATTTCTCATCATATCTCATCATTATGAGCCATTCATCACAGGTTGGCTTTGGTTCTGTTGCATTCCGATGATTTCCATGATTTTGACTATTTTGAGCTATAAGTCAATTAAATTCACTGAATAGGTCATTTTGGGAACATTACTTGGAGGAACCTCTCAGTGTAATAGCTCATTGGAATCAAGAGGAGAAACACTACAGGATGGGATGGCTAGAAGTGACTTTCAGTGGCTAGGGAAGCCACAAGGAGAGATAAGGCAATTTTCAAAGGTAAAAAGGTTAATTAATTAATTAAAGTGACTTAATTAATTAATTAAATATTAATAAAATGAATGTCACTTGGAGGGAGAAGATGAGCCAAAAAAGTATAAAGGAAAGACAAGGGCCTCTATTCATTCATTCTTGTTTGTCTATCTTTTGGATTTCTAGCTTCTAGCTAGAGGGCCCATCTCTTGGGGGTTTTGAGGGTTTTGTCTTAACAAACCCTAGAGGATGATTCAGTGGTGAAAGATTCCACCTAGATTTCCCAAGCTTGGTCTCGAAGATGAAATACTCTCCCACACCATTATAGTTTGGTTCTACATCAGTGCAGGAGGGTTCTACCCCAGCCACGGGCATAGGAAGAGAAGCAGGGCGCACCGTTGGGGGTTTCCAGCAAGGGGGGGCGCACCATTCTTGGAGAGAGATTCATTGCAGATGATTGACAGGGATTTTGGAGATTCTATCACCTGGGTTTTCATTGCAAGGCCTTGGACATCAGATCTAGTCCATTCATGAGGAGTTTCAGCTACCATTTGATTTATTATATGCATGGGACGAATTGGAGGAGAGGAGAAAACTTCAGAAATTGGTTTTAGTCATTTTCTAGATCATATCTTCACCATTTCACTTGGGACTTCACTAGGGAGGTAACCAAGCCCCGATATATCATTCTAGAGGTTTTGTGGAGCATTTGGAGGCATCTAGGAGTGAGGCCAATTTATCTAGGGTTTCAAGCATCCATGAGGGCGCACCATATCTTGGAGGAGGTTCAGATCCATAGGGTTTGAGGGAGATCTTGTAGATTCGGGCACCTGGGTTTTTCTTGCCATCACCTGATCTATTGTTTGGCATATTCCTTGAGGTGTTTGGACACATTTGGTAGTAGGTCTGAATTATTGAGGAGCTTCAGCATTCCAGTAGGACGTGGCATCTTCCAGTGGGAGTTTGGCACTTCATATGGCCCAGATCTACTTTGGCAATGGTCTTCATTTCTTATCTAGACTTTGGAGGCTTATCTTGTATTATCGAGAGATTTTTGTAGAAACTCTATTGTCTACCTTCTTAGCCATCTATTGAGCATTCCAGATCGGCATCTCCATTGTAGCAGGTTCTTCTATTTCATGAATAAAAGAAGATTTGAGATGTTTTGGCTTGTCTATCATATTGCATATGGTTGAGGTATGTTCCATGGTATATATTCTTGTTTATTGTTGAAACACACATATATAACACATCAGTAAACCCTAAGGCCGAAATCAAGAGGCCATCCTGCAAGTAATACATGTAAACAAGTAGGTCAGCGAAGTGTTTGACGAAATACCCCAACCAGTAAAAGTTTTAAAAGACACCAAAATTGTGATGATCCTTCCATAATGGCTTGGGATCATTACATAGGGCCACTGTTGCTAGCAGGCATCTATAGCCTCAACAGGGATGTCATTTAACCCACTCTAGTACTTCTATCTCATCTAAAAGTCGTCAATTTATGATAAAAGTATCTTGACATCTGATCAATTTTAAAAAACATACCGGAGGATCTTCGAACCCAACATTGATTCGCTGCTAGTAGGCTTGTTCAGTACCCCAACGAAGTTGTCTTGGTATCATGTGTGCATTTACCCGCTGCCAGTAAACCTGTTCAGTATCCCGACGAGTTTACACACAATTCCCACACATTACATTTCCTCCAACTCTCTAAAATTGTTTATAAAAATTTTAGAAACTTCATGATAACAAGAGAATAGCGTGATACTGAATATTTCATAGCCAAGCAATGATAGGATTGATCTTTTTAGATTTTTTTTTTTTATTCTTAGAAAATTGATAACTTTCATCATAATTTGGACATTTAGATTTTAGTCAAGAAATCATCTCAAGAATGGGGAAGCGATGTGAGTTGATCTCATTAAAACTGGGACGACATCGGAAGTTTTTAAAGATAATTGTATTTCCCTAAGAATTCACAAAAACTAGGAACAATGACTCGACAAAGAATTACCGTGACTGATCTAAGTTTAGAACTTAATGTGTATATTCATTGAACCATTATCATCTTTTATTAGTGAAAAATCCAATTCCCTTCAATAACTAATCGTGATTCAGAAATAATCATAAAGGAAACGCAAAATAAAGCAAAAGAAAAAGTAAGCTAAAAATATTTACAAGGAGGTAAATCTGATTTTCTTAGGTGAAACATTTCTTGAGAGACTGGCCATTCACCGGAAAAGTGTCCGAATGTCCCTCTAAGTTGTCCAAATGAAACTAACTAGGACCCAATTTTTCAGAAATGACAAAAGGCCCCAGCCACAAGTTTTGAAACTTATTATCTTCTCCTTTATTCTCGTGGGCTTTGTCCCATTTGAGGACCAAAACCCCTATATTAAAATTTCTTTCAGAGGACGAACTTGTATCGAACCAGCTCTTTACAATTTGTTGATGCTGATCCAATTTCTGTTTTTCTTGTGTCCTTACTTCTTCCAATTTTAGAGGAGGACATTCCTAGAGGAGGACATTCCTCTTCTTGAACTTTCTGTGACAATTGAAGAGAACGGAGAAATACATGTGGAGGAAGGATGGCTTCTCTTCCGTAAACGAGGAAGAAAGGAGAATTACCAATGGAATCTTTTGGAGTGACTTTATCATCCCAAAGTGCCTTCTACAATGCATTGTGCCAATTTTTGTGGTTTTCTCACACTGTTCTCTTTATTATCTTGATGAGATTTTTATTTGTTGATTTGGCCAAGTCTTTTCGTTGAGATTAATAGCTGGCAGAGTATTTTAGCTTAATCCCTTTTTCTAAAGCGAATACATTCATATCCAGGGAAGAAAAATAAGAAGCATTGTCAAAAACCAAACGTTGAGAAAGTCTGAAATGAGTGATAATATGAGAGTTTAGAAACGAAACTACCTAATTTGTATTGAATACCTTTAATAGTAAGGCTTCAAACCATCTTGTAAAATAATATGTTGCCATGAGAATGTACTTGTGTTGTTGTGAGGAAGGGGAATTAAACAATCCTATAATATCTAGGCCCCATTGTTGAAAAGGTGTGTCTACCGTGATAGGCTGCAAAGGAAAATAATCTTTTTTCACCTGTCCTACAACCTTTTTATAGATTATACATTTGTAAGAAAAAGTGTGAGCATATTTAAACAAGGTAGGACAATAGTAGCCAGCCCTTAGTACTTTGTGGGAAGTGGTGTCTCCACCAAAATGACCCCTGACATCGCCGAAATGAAATTCATCCAACACCCTTTCAGATTCCTCTTTTTCTAAGCAATGCAGAAAGACACCACCAAAATTCTTTCAAAATAATATATCGTTAATTAATTGGAAAGATTCATATTTAAGCCTTAGTGCTCTTCTATTTTTTGGATCAAGGTTACGAGAAGCAATTACGTGAAGCAAATAAAATTTGATATTATCATACCATGAATTGGGCATAGTTTGTGTACAACAGATTTGTGTGTCGTTATGTTGATTTGCAATTGATGTATTTATTTGATCTTCTCATTTTTCAACTGAATTAGCTACCAATTTACAAAGGCCTTGACCTCTAACAATTTGTGCAAGTAGTATTTCAAGATCATACTTCTAGAGTGATGTCATCAAATTTTCCCTTTTCTCTTGCAACTCTTTCTGCACTAACAGATTTCTTACAACAGAGTAAGGAACAATGATTTTTGTCCTGGATTTCAAAAGGTAAGACCTGAAATGTTTAACTGCTTTGAAAACAACATATGCTTGTTGGTATACCGTGGGATAATTTGTTTCTACTCCTTTAAAGGAAGAGCTCATAAATGAAATGGGCATCTCATTGTTTTCAGCATTTTTCTGTGTCAGCACAGCACCATAAGATCTGTCAGATGAAAAAGTATATAATGTGAAATCCTAGGAAAAATCAGGACTCATCAAGGAAGGTGCTTCAGTTATAGATTTTATAATGGTATTGAAAGCTTGATTCTCTTGTGATCCCCATTTGTGCAGAACATCATTTTTTATCAGATTTTTTAGAGGTCTGACCATCTCAAAAAAACTTGGAACAAATCGTTTGACAGAATTAATTTTACCCAAAAAGGATTGCATGGCATTTTTGGAAGAAGCTAGGGGAAGGTTGGAAATGGCTTGGGTTCTTTCAGGATCAATTGTCATTCCATCTTTAGAGACTATAAACCCAAGCAATTTCCCTTGTTCCACTGCAAAAACTGATTTTTTAGGATTGAGTGAAATATCGAACTTGCGACATCGTTTTAACACAGTCTTAAGATGAGATAGGTGATCTTTCTTATTCTTGGAAAAGATAGTGAAACCATCTAAATAGACCACAACTGACTGATTGATAAGGCCACGAAAATCAATGTCCATTTCCCTCTGGAAAGTGACACCGACATTTATCAATCTGAAAGGCATTTTTTTGTAGGCGTAAGTGCCCCATGGGGTGCGAAAAGTGGTTTTCAGGTGATCTGATGGAGACATAAGGACCTGGTCATATCCTGAGAAACCATCTAATAAGAATGTCTTTCAGAACCAGATACTTGTTGTATAATTTGTTCCATTGGAGGAACGGGGTAATTGTCCTTATCAGAGGCTCGGTTTAAATTGCGAAAGTCGACACAAAGTCGAATATCCCCATTTTTCTTCCTTATTGAGACTAGGTTGGATACCCATTGAGTATGCCGGACTAGAAAAATGATCTTGGCAGTGAGTAATTTATTTAGTTCCTTTTTTATGGTAGGTTCTAATTTAGGATGCATTTTTCTCAATTTTTGTTGAAAAGGTTAGGTTTGGGGCTTCATAGGAATTACATGTTGTATTATGTTTGGATCAAAAGTTTTTAGATCGTCACATGTCCAAGAAAACACATCTTTGAATTCTTTGAACAATTTTATAAAAGCAAACTTTTCTTGTTCAGAATATCCTTTTCCCAGATTGATATTTTGACGATTATCTTGCGTTCCTAAATTTACAGTTTCGTACAACAATGAGGAACTATTTGTTTTGCAATTGAATACCCTTTTAAAATTGTCATGTAGATCATAAAAATTTTCTAATCTAACAACAGATTTGGGGATAAAGTTTACCAGCTCGGATGACAATTCTTCGATTCGAGGATCGGATATTACCGTGAAATGTCGGAGGTTTTCATCATGAGTGCTTTCATCGATTACTACATCTTGGAAGGTGTCTTCCACATGTAGAAAATTGATGATATGTTGATCGTCATAAAACACTCGCCAATTTGTGACGTCAGGAATCGATGGCCTGAATAACAATTCAACCAAGAATATGTTAGGAGAAAGACCTTCAGCAGGCAACAATTTAGAAGCAACATTAGCTAATAAATCAGCTTCTGAATTACTCGACCTAGGAATGGAATTTATATTGAAAGCGAGAAATATATGTATTAAACTCCATACCTCAACTTGGTAGTTTTTTAAATGCATTGATAAACAATATATTGCATTTCTTACCTGCTTGACTATGATTTCAGAGTCACTGAATACTACCAATTTTTGCATGTCCAAATCCAGTGCCTTCTTTAGTCCCTGTAGAAGTGATTCGTATTATGTTGTATTGTGTTATCCCTCAACCAATTTTTTTGGAAATGTTGGTCGTGTTTGACCATTTTTTGGACTTCGATAGGCTGGTGGAAGACAGAGTGCCCAGGCGAAGCGGAGATCGTGGGATCTCACCCTTTTTGTGGGATTTTTGGGTTTTAGGGTTTATGTAACGGGTCTGGGATGTCGGCCCATGGGTTTACCCATGCTTAGGACTCTTTTGTAATGTATAAATAAGTAGTTAGGTGATGTAAGAAGGGGTCGATGGCTTAGTTCTAATGTCAGCTATGTGCAAGAAGATATGTTAGGGTTTGCGGAGCTAAGTGCAAGCGTTTTGTAAGTGCTTTGTGCACAGACTATGTAAGGCTTTGTGCTTTGATCTAAATCGGGGAATGAGGATCTGGCGAGGTGCGCATAGATTTCATGTCTTATGCGCAGTTGGCTTTGTGGCTTGGTGCTTGTAAGGAGATTGAAGAGACTAATAAAGAAGAAGAAGAGTTGGTGGACGTAGCCCCACACCGGGGTGAACCACGTATATTATATGTTGATGTGCTTTGTGCAATGTTATTCATGGTGTT
>SNQJ01S0186040.1:0-18651 GCA_010110895.2 Picea sitchensis | reverse complement strand
CTAGAGGTAGTGTTATGTGTTTTAAGTTATATTGCATGTGCTAACATTGAGACAAGAAAACACTTGCAAGGGCACCTTAAAAGAGCACTTAACCTATAAAACATTGAGCAGAAAGTAACATGACTATTTGCTGTCCTAAAACAACAAAAGAAGACAGCCAAATAGTTGAAACTTAGATCCATACTAAGGTCAAGGACAGACCTTAGATGGCAGCCTCATAGGACCTCAGAATTTCAACAACATGATGGCCACATGGAGATGGTTACTTGCTTGGAGAATAAGTTAGAAGGAGGAGAATTTTGCATCCCAGAGGAGGGAGGAGGAGGGCATTGGGACCTAAACAACACATGGTAGTTATAATGTTTGCATGGAGGCTTGGAGTTTGCTTAGAGACGCTTAGGTTGTGACAATGTTCACGCAAGGGAGTGCTATACTACCTTTGGAGTGTAGCACTTGACATGTGTGAACCTTTTCATGTGTTATTGTAGATTGCTTGTAAGGGCAATTGGCCTGCATATGTATTGTTGGTCTCCCCTGCCTCTTGTATATATAGAGGAGAGAGTCCTTCACACATCATTCGATTCATAACTCGTTTTGGTTCATTCTTGTGAAGAGATGTGGTCAATAAGAGTGCACCACTTCCTCTCTCTCTTGGATTTTCTTATGTGCTTGATCTCTCTCTCTCTTGGAGCGATTCACTTAGAGTGCACCACTTCCCCTGTCTCTTGGATTTTCTTATGTGCTTGATCTCTCTCTCTCTCTCTCTCTCTCTCTCTCTCTCTCTCTTGGAGCCAGTCACTTGGGATTTTGGGATTGGTAAAGCATCTTAAAGACTAGGGTTAGGGTTTTATCCCTTGGAGATTTTGAAATTAGGGTTTTGAGATGAAACCCTGGGTTGTACTTGTTGTCTCTAGTGATAAACCCTCAATATTCAATAATTTTTTATAGAAGAAGATTCTATATAATTTTTCTTTTTTGATTTCGAGAAACCCTCGTCGAAAGTTAGATGATAGTTTCTGAACGAAATAATGATTCACTTCCTCACTTTCTCAGCGTACTTCATGACCAACCCCCCTGCTTAACCTTTGCCAATACTTTAACTATTGATATTACCTTTGCTCCTTTCCTCTTTCTGGAGTCGTTGGTTCCCTATAGCTCAGGTAAGGTCTATGTACCACTTATTCTCTTCTAGGTATCATGTCTTAACTATTCTTGTTAGTCCCTTTTACCCATTTTACAACCAGACTCCAACTACCTATTATCCTCACCCACCCCCTGAATTAGCCATTAATTCATTTAAACACAATAGAACTTTGACTAGATTGATGACCACACGATACCTGACAGGGGAAATACATCGTGTTAGAAGGAGCTAATGTACACCGGCCACTGATTGCCAACAAATCCCCTCCCCCATGTTGTCATGTGGACATGTCGTAAACACCATATGGAATGGAAGGGATCTCAATGGAAATGTGGAAGGTAAGGACTAAACTAAAGAATAGCCTGCCCAAGTTTTCTAGCAATAGTGCTACCCTCTAAGCATTTCTCAAAGAAGTGGTTGGGGCGACAATGAGTAAGTAAGTTGGAAAAGGGAGGCATAAAGAACAATGCTATTTCATTTCCTCAGCTTCACACCTTTACTTCATGTGCATGCTATCAACAATGTGTTAACCACCCTTGACTTGAATTGCCTCACACCCTACTTAGTGGATTGATGGGAGGGAGTGCTCCCTGCCTAGTCTTAATCTCAACATAAATATAACAAGAGGATTCTTTTCTCTAAATTATATACTTCGAACATGTCCAAGTCTTATTTTATACAGGATCTACTTCCTAGTCTTTCTCTTTCTTCTCCAGCTCTCTGATCTTTTTGTCACTCTTAGAAGAACTTTTTTTTTGATAGTTCGTCGATCTTTAGATGAACTCTTGTCGATGTTTAAACAACCATTTTGTCGATCTTTAGACAAACTTTTTGTCAATCTTTCGACGAATTTTTTGTTGATCTTGAGACGAACATACGATGGAACATGAGACTAACTTATCTGGATCTTTAGATGAACTTTTGTGATGAACTTCTATCGATATTTATATGATATTTATGTTCATCGATATTGCGACACCTATTTAATGACAAAAAAGGGTTGAAGTGTTCGTTGGAAGCTCAACGTTTTTGTGACGCAAATTTGTTGATAAATTGTCGGAAAATTTGCCCAATGTATTATTGGACACTTCCTTAGCACCATAAGAAGGTAGACCCTTGATGCTTTCCACCTTTTGGATTAGAGGGGTTGTTTGAGGCTCAAGTATCAACAGTGAAGGTTCAAGGCTTTGGGATGGACGCCACCATTGGGTTGTTTGTGGATCAAGGGTCAACAATAAAGGTTCATGGATTTGGGATGGACGCCACCATTGAATGTTGCATGTGAGACAAGAGCTAGTGAACAATTAGATCCTCTTGCATTAAAACCAGTTGCCTCGACATCCTAAGCCGAGGTGTGTGATCCATGCAAAATGGCTCTTTTGGAAAACTAGAGGGGGGAAACAAAAGCACGGCTGACGCAAGGGATCAATTCATAATCAAGGGCTTTGTCCTCTTTGTTCGTCATGTTTACCTGTCTTATCCTAACCTTGGATTTGACTCCACATGTTTTAGATCCATATGTGACTAGCGAATCACACGGGAATTCCTTCGTCGAGAAAGAAGATTGGCTTGAACACCTTATTCTGGCCTTCGGCGTGACACTAAGGGGATAGTTTTTGGTGGGCCTTAGATTTGGCCCTTGGACCTTGGACCTTAGAATAAGACACTAAAGGGTAGACGAAAATCACAGATCCTCCATCTCAACTCCATGCATTGACAAAACTTGCTTGTAATTGAGTAGTGTTTGTAGATATGGATGAAACAAAATAAATATTTTAATCCTGGTTATGATCATACTAGTCTTCATTTACAATCATTTGCAATTGGGAGGGGGACTAGGCTCTTCGTGCCAATGGAGGGTGTGGGCTTATCACTTGTGTCATTCAATCCCACATTTTCTTTTGACTGACACATTTGGCCTTTTTATCCCCATTTTGTGGATAACTACGGAGATGATGTATCGAGGCCCTCAGGTCGCAGATATGCAGTGCCGAGAGACTACATGACCAAAAGTAGCCTTTGCACAGATGGAAAACACACTGACCACCACATATGGTCACATGTTTACAGATGATATCCACCACACCAGTTGGATTCTAGAAGGCAGTGGGCCTTTCTCCATGAGGTACAAGTCAGTATTATGGTGAGCATCATTTCAATATTTAATCCATTTGATTATGTTGTATCTTAGATTGCTCTAGATTTCATGGTATGTGCTTGGGCCTTATGCCTTTTTCCCTGCTTCACCTTGGTGGTTGACATTGTACCCTAGTAAGTGGTGTTCTTTGGGAATGAATTTGCTTCTGGGAAATCCCATAATGAGCCGTCGTACCGTTCCCGACCATACTTACCATTTTCCATCATCATTCTCCTTCGTTTCCTTATCTCTTGGGAGTTTAGGGTGTATTGAACCAAAAAGGGGTTGTCCCTTATTCTATGGGAAGAAGGAGCTAAAGGCCTAGAGCAGTTGGTGTTGGGTAAAAGATAAAATCCATATATGAACCTTCCAGATGCTTCGCCCAGGGATCACCCAAGAAAACAATAAAACACTTATCTTTGAATAAAAGGGGACCCATAATATAATAAAGAAATGTTTGAAAGATAGATTGAAGGATAAAAGGTCTCATCATGTGTCGACCTATCATGTCCATGAATATCTAGTGATATGAAATTGTTATCATCTGGTCACTAAACCAGGGAAATGAATCTCAGTTGCATCGCTGAGAGAAAGGGGGTCTCATCACGAGCCAACCTTCTCATCTCCATTAGGTGTTTGTGGGTGACATTTCCACCATCTGGTCACCATGCCAGGTCAGTGACCTTCAATCTCTCCTTATGCTATTATGAAAGAAAATATAAACAAAGAAAGATAAAAGGCAAAAGATGGGATTGAAAAAAATGCATTGCGGACAAAGGTACCACACATCCTCTACAAAGGAACCCATGAATGAGACATTACGACCCCTAATATTTCATGAACCCTATGCCCATTGAGTCTTGACCCCATCCACCTCATACACCTTACATGGCTTAGAGAGGGACCTCTTGGAGGCTCTCCTTGACCTAGGGAAATATGTACCCAATATGACACATTGTCAACCCTCCCATAGTTAAGCTTGACAAGTCGCATAATGTCTTTGAGCTGTTAATTGTTTGATATAGTAATATTTGATGCACATGATTAGATGGTTTATTTATTGATTGGATCCACTTATCATGATGTTATGACTTGAGATACTTGGAGGGCGTGTTCATTTGTCTTTGCAGGACCTAGCTGGTGGACATTTTTGGGAGAACAAGCCTAGCTTGGGATTCCATGGGGCTACAAGCCCATAGGTTGGATGCCAGGGGCCTGCATGCCAGATGAGAGAGAGATGACTTGGAAATCCTTGATGATGACTTGGAAAACCTATCCCACCCATTGCTTGCCAAACGATTTTCCCAGGAGAGAAAAAACGTTCCACTTTTTAGCATGACGTCATGATATTGGGGGTAGGGCTTGGTGGTGAGGTGCCACTCTTTTGCACTTGGACGTTTTGAGGAGGAGAGGGTCTTCACCATGATGAGATTACCTAGATGCTTGACACATGGCCTTGGGAGGCCTTTCCATTCTTCTCCAACACCAATGACCTCCTCAAAGTGGCAAAACATCCCCTAAAGGGGTGATGTCATCCTAGATTAGGGTTTAATTTGTGAAAAAAATGAAATTTTAAGTGAAATGTTTAATATTATTGTGTTAAGCGGGCAAGATTAGAGTTGTTGACCCCTAATCTTGTGTTTTACTCCTTATTTTGTGGACAAGCTATATTGGCTAATTTTTGTATAAATAGAGATCATATGATCTCATTTTGAATCATAACTCTCCTCTTGTTAAAGGATTTGGTCTGAAATGTTCGGCCTCCTTAGCTCTTTTAGCTCTTGTGCACTTGTGTATGGCTATGTTTATGAATGGTTTAAGGAAGAAGTGATTCACTAGCCTTGGAAGGTTATTTTCTAGCTCTTGTGGTGGATTGTCTTATCATCTTCTTGATCTTGGTATGTTTTTTTACTCTCTTGCTATCATTTTATTCAATTCAAGTATTGTAATGCTAGGAGCTAGGTGGGAAGTATAAGGGCATACACCCCCACCATAGTCTTTACCATTTTATTGCTTCATCTCATTGATTAAGGGTTTGTTGAGATAAGTATAAGGGCATACACCCTCTTAGCTTAAACCCTAGCTTATAGAAACTTGCCTTGGGGAGTAAATGAGATTACACGCCCAAGGAGGTAGATTCTCCAAGATCCTTGTGAATCCATTAAACCAATAGTAAAGGCACTAGTCATTGATTTGTTGCATTGGAGAAATAATATATTGCATTGGAACATATGAATTTTGGTCATTTTTACTTCTTGCAAAGTCGATTGTTTTCCTTGTTCCTAGGGCACCTCACAACCACTAGGGAATCCTCATCTAAGGTCTACTTATTGCTGCTATTACAAAATTGTATCTTCATCCATTAGGTCTGTATAAACCCTAACCTATTTGCTCTAATAACTCTCTTGTCAACCATTGTTTTTTACACAAAGTTTGCACATTTACTCTCCTTGTTCTATCACACTTTTTGGAAAATTTTGAGAGGATTTCATTGGCTGATTTTCTTGCTGTAATAAATTGAATGTTACATCCATAAGGCTGATATAATTTTCTATAGACAAGTGTTTACAACAACCTTATCTTTTATGCTAAGAGTATTGGTTTTTATCTTGATTTTAGCTAGTCAATTACTAGTTTCTCTCTTGCATTTTTCTACTTGATCTTTAGCTTTATTGAGCAGCTCATATTATCATTTTCTTGCTGATATATAATGTCATGTATTGCTGCAAATTAGGGACAACAAGCTTAACTTTCTGATCCAACTAACATATGTTGTTGCAAGGTGTGTTTTCTTGTGTCTCGTGCATGTACAATCATCTAAAAAAAAAAAACACTATACTTGCAGGGCAACATTTACTTGACTTACAAGGAATCTCTCCCTACCATTCATTCCATTTAGACTTGAACTATAGGGGCTTCACTTCCATCCATCTCAATCTCCATATCAATCCCCCTAGGGTCTCTGGGATCGTCTCCCAGGAGTGACCTTAGTCACCCCCAAGTGTAGGACCTACATTGAGGTGACATTGGGTGTAGGATTTCCAAAGTTGTAGCACTTTTTCTGTGGTTGGGTCGAGCTTATCCCAACCTACAACTTTTTCCATAACATGCTTGTAGCATCACAGACTCCTTCCATCACTTTATGATAAAGAGCCTCAGTAATGGAGTAATGGATGTTTGGCATGGACTTACCCTAATAAGGAAATATAGCAACGAGCATAAAAAAATTGGCCTCCATAGAAGGTTGGGAAATAATGCATCCCACTCTAGTATGTTGAGGGTCTGGAGAGGGTTAGACTTCAATATTACTCTAGGACTCCCTTTAGAGCTTATTCTATATACATTATTCTGCCATTCTTGTATGAACTTCAGTTGGGCCTCAATGTGCTACATTTGATCATTCATCCCATCCTCCCAGGTGCGCCTTTAACTTTTCTTGATAAAGTCCTTAGGAAAGAAACCAAGAGTTATAAGATTGAAGCTTAGATGAAAACACATCGTAGTGTAGGTACCATAGGAAGCTTGGATCAATAATGCAAGCTAATAAAACATTCACCAACAACAAATAAATGCACTAACTGGTTGCAAACAATTTGAGTCCAACTTCTTAGTAATTGAGAGTGAACAAACATCACGTGCATATAGCTAATAGTCCCCCTTGGGTAGGGAGTATGGAAAGTGTGATGCCTGCACTTTACAACACTAAAGATAAGGATTCCGAGGAGGTGCTTACTTATTTTGAGACCAAGGTTGAGAAAAACCAAGTAACTTAGATGAGCTAAAACCAGATAGGGTCTCTAACTAGACAAAAGGAGATCAAAGTGAGCCACAAAAGAAACAAATGTATTAGAAGATTGAAGCCCCAGATTTATATCAATTATTGACACCTTATTTACTTTCACTAGTTATGATTCTTCCATCTTTCCACCCTACATAATAATGCGATTTCCAACCTTCATTTCTAGCATAGGGTGAAACAACTTGTTTCTGATCCTTCTCTTGTGGTTAAGTTCCATCCCTATCATATCGTGAGGGTGCATGCTACTTTCACCTTGTTTCCACACATATTTTCCCTATTGTACCAATGATAGGGGTGACCACTTCTGCAAGCCTCGTTTTTTATAATGTTCTCATTACCCCTTGAGGCTGGCATTAACATCAATATCTCTTAGCATTAGCCTCATAAATGCATTAATTGGTCATAAACAATTCGAGTCCACCCTCTTAGCAATTGAGAGTGAACAAACATCCTGTGCATAGAGCTAATAGTCCTCCTTGGGCAGGGAGGATGGTAAGTGCGATGCCTGCACTTTACAACATTGAAGTGAAGGATTCCAAGGAGGTGCTTACTTGTTTTGAGACCAAGGCTGAGAAAAATCGAGTAACTTAGGCTAGCTAAAACTAGACAAGGTCTCTAACTAGACAACAAGGAGATGAAAGTGAGCCACAAAAGAAAAAAATGTATCAGAAGACTAAAGCCATAGATTTATTTCCATTCTCAACTCCTTATTTACTTACACTGGCTATGATTCTTCCACTTTGCGACCTCGCAGAATAATGTGATTTCTAGCCTTCATTTTTGGCAGAGGGTAAAACAACTTGTTTTTATTTTTCTCTTGGGGTTAAGTTCCATCTCTATCATATAATGAGGGTGCATGCTCTTTCACCCTATTTAATCATGCCATCCCACACATATTTTCCCTACTGTACCCGTGACAGGAGTGACCACTTATGGTAGCCACTTTTGCAAGCCTCCCTATTTATAATGTTCTCGTTACCCCTTCATTCTCTATTCTCAACTCCTTATTTACTTGCATTGGCTATGATTCTTCCACTCTGCGACCTCACACAATAACGTGATTTCTAGCCTTCATTTCTGGCAAGGGGTAAAACAACTTGCTTTTGGTCCTTCTCTTGGGGTTAAGTTCCATCCTCCTCATATCATGAGGGTGCATGCTCTTTCACCCTATTCAATCATGCTATCCCACACATATTTTCCCTATTGTACTTGTGAAATGGATGACCACTTCTAATAACCATTTGTGCAAGCCTCCTTGTTTATAATTTTTTCATTACCCCTGTAGGCTGGAATTAACATTGATATCTCCGAACTAATGGTATGACGAAGAATTGAAGGTCCTCTATCGCCAGCTTCGACATGAATTCACCCATGATCACCCCTCCTACCTCAACCTCAATGCTCTATACCGTTGTCTCCTTCGCTGTAAGAAACACCTCCTTGTCTCTCAAATAAGACATGATTTATCCATCTCCCTTACTCACTCTCCTAAAATATTTTGGCGTACCATCCTCCCCCACCGCTCCCCCCTCCCACTTGATCTAGATCCCCGCTCCATGCTTTCCCACATATCCACTCTTTATGACATTCCTCGATAGGCCTAGATTAAGGTCATCTCTCCACCATCCTCATGTTTCTTATTCTTAGACAGGGATATCAGAGGTTGTTTGGGTGATGAACAACAACAAAGAAACATATGAGGAAGGTTTTCAGGTAGAGTTGGTTAAGCACGATCTTCGTGCTTTAGTTTCTCACTAGGAATACATCTTCAACCATGTGGTTCGTATAGGTTTTCATTCGGCTTGGTCACACCACAACATTCCGTTGATAGAAAAATCGGGCCCTAGTGTGAATCCCAACAATTATAGTATGATCATGGCAGGTCATACATTCTTGAAGCTCTATGTTACAACTCTCCATATGAAGTTGTCTAGTGAGCTTGATCATAGACAACTTTGAGCTAGGGGACACACAAGATTTCGGCCTGGTCATCGGACCATTGATCACATCTTTACCCTTCGGGCCATTATTGAGGAGGCACGACATCAGTCTTCAAAAGTTTATTGTTGCTTCATATATTTTTGGAAGGATTTTTACTCCATCCCGAGAGAAGGATTGTTCTAGAGGCTTAGAGACATTGGTATCTACCATACCCTACTCACTGCCATCATGTGCCTTTATAAGTCAGTTCTTGGTCATCTCCACACAGTTCACATGATGTTAGATTTCATCAGGAGTACTATCAGAGTTAGACAGGATTTCCCGCTGTCCCCCACAATATTGTTTGGGATTTATATTGATGAGCTAGAGGCCTTTCTCCACGATCATATCTAGGACAGTGACATATGTCTCCTCCACCGGGTTATGATATCCATGTTTCTTGTTGCTGATGATGTGGTTGTCCTAGCTTCATCTCTAGAGGGATTACATGGAAAATTGGATGCCCTAGCTCTCTTCTATGACCTTCAAAAGTTTACGATCAACCTAGGTAAAACCAAGGTTATGATCTTCAATCGGTCGAACAAGTTCCTGGACCTTCATTTCTTCTTTAGAGGGGAGGAGATAGAGATCACCATTTCCCACACGTACCTAGGAGAACCTTTTTTGGGACCCTCTTTTATCTTGTGACTCGCCCTACAACCTCATTTTGCTAAGGGCTATGGGTCCTTATCCCTTCTGGAGAGACAATGTTTCCACCACCATTTTCAGGACATCTCGTCCAAGATGTCTCTCATGGACTCCCTTATCCGACCCACTGTTCTCTATGGCTCAAAGATTTGGGGGCCTTCCTTATTGGAGTTGGATTGGACTAGCAGTAGCCTCACAGATGGAAAACACACTGTCCACCACATATGGTCACATGTTTACAGATGATATCCACCACACCAATTGGATTCCAGAAGGAAGTGGGCCTTGCTCCATGAGGTACAAGTCAGTATTATGGTGAGAATCATTTCAATATTTAAGCCATTTGATTATGTTGTATCTTAGATTGCTCTAGATTTCATAGTATGTGATTGGACATTATGCCTTTTTCCATGCTTCACCTTGGTGGTTGACATTGTACCCTAGTAAGTGGTGTTCTTTGGGAATTAATTTTCTTCTGGGAAATCCCTTAATGATCCATTGTACCGTTCTCGACCATACTTACCATTTTCCATCATTTCCCCCCTATGTTTCCTTATCTCTTGGGATTTTAGGGTGTATTGATCCAAGAAGGGGTTGTCCCTCATTCTATGGGAAGAAGGGGCTAAAGGCCTAGAGCAGTTTGTGTTGGGTAAAATATTAAATCCATATATGAACCTTCTAGATGCTTCGCCCAGGGATCACCCAAGAAAACAATAAAACACTTATCTTTGAATAAAAGGGGACCCATAATATAATAAAGAAATGCTTTAAAGATATATTGAAGGATAAAAGGTCTCATCACATGTCGACCTATCACATCCATGAATATCTAGTGGTATGAAATTGTCATCATCTGGTCACCAAACCAGGGCAATGAATCTCAGTTGCATGGCTGAGAGAAAGGGGGTATCATCACGAGCTAACCTTCTCATCTCCATTAGGTGTTTGTGGGTGACATTGCTACCATTTGGTCACCATGCCAGGGTAGTGACCTTAAATCTCTTCTTATTATATTATGAAATAAAATATAAAGAAAGAAATATAAAAGGAAAATGATGGGATTGAAAAAGTGCATTGCGGATGAAGGTACCACACATCGTCTACAAAGGCACCCATGAATGAGACATTACGAACCCTAGTATGTCATGAACCCTATGCCCACTGAGTCTTGACCCCATCCACATCATACACTTTACATGGCTTAGAGAGGGACCTCTTGGAGGCTCTCCTTGACCTAGGGAAATATGTACCCAATATGACACCTTGTCAACCCTACCATAGTTAAGATTGACAAGTCGCATAATGTCTTTGAGATGTCAATTGTTTGATATAGTAATCTTTGATGCACATGCTTAGATGGCTTATTTATTGACTGGATCCACTTATCATGATGTTATGACTTGAGATCCTTGGAGGGCATGTTCATTTGTCTTTGCATGACCTAGCTAGTGGACAGTTTTGGGAGAAAAAGCCTAGCTTGGGATTCCATGGGGCTACAAGCCCACAAGTTGGATGCCAGGGGACCGCATGCCAGATGAGAGAGAGATGCCTTGGGCGTCCTTGATGATGACTTGGACGACCTATCCCACCCATTGTTTGCCAAATGATTTGCCCAGTAGAGAAAAAACGTCCCACTTTTTAGCATGACACCATGATATTGGGGGTAGGGCTTGGTGGTGAGGTGCCACTCTTTTGCACTTGGACGTTTTGAGGAGAGGGTCTTCACCATGATGATATTACCTAGATTCTTGACACATGGCCTTGGGAATCCTTTCCATTCTTCTCCAACACCAACAACCTCCTCAAAGTGGCAAAACGTCCCCTAAAGGGGTGATGTCATCCTAGATTAGGGTTTAATTTGTGCAAAAGATGAAATTTTAAGTGAATTGTTTAATATTATTGTGTTAAGGGGGCAATATTAGAGTTGTTGACCCCTAATCTTGTGTTTTACTCCTTATTTTGTGGAAGCTAATTTTTTCATAAATAGAGATCATATGATCTCATTTTGAATCATAACTCTCCTCTTGTGAAAGGCTTTGGCGTGAAATGTTCGGCCTCCTTAGCTCTTTTATCTCTTGTGCACTTGTGTATGGCTATGGTTATGAATGGTTTAAGGAAGAAGTGATGTGCTAGCCTTGGAAGGTTATTTTCTATCTCTTGTGGTGGATTGTCTTATCAATTTCTTGATCTTGGTATGGTTTTTTACTCTCTTGCTATCATTTTATTCAAGTCAAGTATTGTTATGATAGGAGTTAGTTGGGAAGTATAAGGGCATACACCACCACCATAGTTTTTACCATTTTATTGCTTCATCTCATTGATTAAGGGTTTGTTGAGAGAAGTATAAGGGCATACACCCTCTTAGTTTAAACCCTAGCTTAGAGAAACTTGCCTTTGGGAGTAAAAGGGATTACACCCTCAAGGAGGTAGCTTTTTCGAGATCCTTGTGACTCCATTAACCCAATAGTAAAGGCACTAGTCATTGATTTGTTGCATTGGAGAAATAATATATTGCATTGGAAAACATGAATTTTGGTGATTTTTACTTCTTGCAAAGTCGATTGTTTTCCTTGTGCCTAGGGCACCTCACAACCACTAGGGCATCCTCATCTAAGGGCTAATTATTTCTGCTGTTACAAAATTGTATCTTCATCCATTAGGGCTGCAAAAACCCTAGCCTATTTGCTCAAATAACTCTCTTGTCAACCATTGGTTTTTACTCAAAGTTTGCACATTTACTCTCCTTGTTCTAGCTCATGTTTTGGAAAATTTTGAGAGGATTTCATTGGCTGATTTTCTTTCTGTAATAAATTGAATGTTACAACCATAAGACTGATATAATTTGCTACAGACAAGTGTTTACAACAACCTTATCTTTTATTCTAAGAGTATTGGTTTTTCATCTTGAGTTTAGTTAGTCAATTACTAGTTTCTCTCTTACATTTTTCTACTTGATCTTTATCTTTATTGAGCAACTCATAGTATCTTATTCTTTCTGATATATATTGTCATGTATTGATGCAAATTAGGGACATCAAGCTTAACTTTCTGATGCATTTAACATATGTTTTTGCGAGGTGTGTTTTCTTGTGTCTCGAGCAGGTACAATCATCTGGAAAAAAAAAAACTATACTTGTGGGGCAACGTTTACTTGACTTAAAAGGAATATCTCCCTACCCTTCATTCCATTTAGACTTGAACTATAGGGGCTTCACTTCCATCCATCTCAATCTCAATATTAATCCCCCTAGGGTCTCTAGGATCACCTCCCAAGAGTGACCTTAGTCACCCCCAAGTGGAGGACCTACATCGAGGTGACATTTGGTGTAGGATTTCCAAAGTTGTAGCACTTTTTCCGTGGTTGGGTCGGGCTTATCCCAACCTACAACTTTTTCCATAACATGCATGTAGTATCACAGACTCCTTCCATCACTTTATGATAAAGAGCCTCAGTAATGGAGTAATGCATGTTTGGCATGGACCTACCCTAATAAGAAAATATAGCTACGAGCAGAAAAAATTTGGCCACCATCGAAGGTTGGGAAATAATGCATCCCACTCTAGTATGTCGAGGGTCTGGAGAGGACCAAACTTCAATATTACACTAGGACTCCCTTTAGAGCTTATTCGATATACATTATTCTGCCATTCTTGTATGAACTTCAGTTGGGCCTCAATGTGCTACATTCCACCATTCATCCCATCCTCCCAGGTGCGCCTTTACCTTTTCTTGATAAAGTCTTTAGGCAAGAAACCAAGAGTTATAAGATTGAAACTTAGATGAAAACACATCCTAGTGTAGGTACCATAGAGAGCTTGGATCAAGAATGCAAGCTAATAAAGCATTCACCAACAACAAACAAATGCACTAACTAGTTGAAAACAATTTGAGTCCAACTTCTTAGTAATTGAGAGTGAACAAACATCTTGTGCATAGAGCTAATAGTCCCCCTTCGGTAGGGAGTATGGAAAGTGTGATGCTTGCACTTTACAACTCTAAAGTTAAGGATTCTGAGGAGGTGCTTACTTATTTTGAGACCAAGGTTGATAAAAACCGAGTAACTTAGACGAGATAAAACCAGATAGGGTCTGTAACTAGACAAAATGAGATGAAAGTGAGCCACAAAAGCAACAAATGTATTAGAAGATTGAAGCCCTAGATTTATATCCATTCTCGACACCTTATTTACTTGCACTAGCTATGATTCTTCCATCCTTCTACCTTGCATAATAATGCGATTTCTAACCTTTATTTCTAGCATAGGGTGAAACAACTTGTTTATGATCCTTCTCTCGTGGTTAAGTTCCATCTATATCATATCATGAGGGTGCATGCTACTTTCACCTTGTTTCCACACATATTTTCCCTATTGTACCAATGATAGGGGTGAACACTTGTGCAAGCTTTGTTGTTTATAATGTTCTCATTACCCCTTGAGTCTGGAATTAACATCAATATCTCTTAGCATTAGCCTCATAAATGCACTTATTGGTCACAAACAATTCGAGTCCAACCTCTTAGCAATTGAGATTGAACAAACATCCTGTGCAGAGAGCTAATAATCCTCCTTGGGTAGGGAGGATGGTAAGTGCGATGCTTGTACTTTACAACATTGAAGTTAAGGATTCCAAGGAGGTGCTTACTTTTTTTGAGACCAAGCCTGAGAAAAATTGAGTAACTTAGGCTAGGTAAAACTAGACAAGGTCTCTAACTAGACAACAAGGAGATGAAAGTGAGCCACAAAAGAAAAAAAATGTATCAGAAGACTAAATCCATAGATTTATTTCCATTCTCAACTCCTTATTTACTTACACTGGCTATGATTCTTCCACTTTGCGACCTCGCACAATAATGTGATTTTTAGCCTTCATTTTTGGCAGAGGGTAAAACAACTTGTGTTTATTTTTCTCTTGGGGTTAAGTTCCATCTCTATCATATCATGAGGGTGCATGCTTTTTCACCCTATTTAATCATGCCATCCCACACATATTTTCCCTACTGTACTCGTGACAGGAGTGACCACTTATAGTAGCCACTTTTTCAAGCCTCCCTATTTATAATGTTCTCGTTACCCCTTCATTCTCCATTCTCAACTCCTTATTTACTTGAATTAGCTATGATTCTTCCACTCCGCAACCTCACACAATAACGTAATTTCTAGCCTTCATTTCTGGCAGAGGGTAAAAAAACTTGCTTTTGGTCCTTCTCTTGGGGTTAAGTTCCATCCTCCTCATATCATGAGGGTGCATGATCTTTCACCCTATTCAATCATGCTATCCCACACATATTTTCCTGATTGTACTTGTGAAACAGATGACCACTTCTAATAACCATTTGTGCAAGCCTCCTTGTTTATAATTTTTTCATTACCTCTATAGGCTGGAATTAACATTGATATCTTTGAACCGGTGGTACAACGAAGAATGCAAGCTCCTCTATCACCAGCTTCGACTTGCATTCACCCATGCTCACCCCTCCTACCTCAACCTCAATGCTCTTTACCCTTGTCTCCTTCGTTTTAAGAAACACCTCTTTGTCTCTCAAAGAAGACATGATTTATCCATCTCCCTTACTCACTCTCCTAAAATATTATGGCGCACCATCCTCCCTCGCCACTGCCCCCTCCCATTTGATCTAGATCCCCGCTCCATGTTTTCCCACATATCCACTCTCTATGACATTCCTGGATAGGCCCAGATTAAGGTCACCTCTCCACCGTCCTCATGTTTCTTATTCTTAGACATGGATATCAGAGAGGCTGTTTGGGTGATGAACAACAACAAAGAAACATATGAGGAAGGTTTTCAGGTAGAGTTGTTTAAGCACGATCTTCTTGCTTTAGTTTCTCACTAGGAATATATATTCAACCTTGTGGTTTGTATAGGTTTTCCTTCGGATTGGTCACACCACATCATTCCCCTGATAGACAAATCAGGCCCTAGCGTGAATCCCAACAATTATAGGACGATCATGGTGGGCCATACATTCTTGAAGCTCTATGTTACTACTCTCCATATGAAGTTCTCTAGTGAGCTTGAGCATAGACAACTTCGAACTAGGGGACAAACAATATTTTGGCATGGTCATCAGACCATTGATCACATATTTACCCTTCGATCCATTATTGAGGAGGCACAACTTCGGTCTTCAAAATTCTATTATTGCTTCATATATTTTTGGAATGATTTCGACTCCATCCCGAGAGAAGGCTTGTTCTAGAGGCTTAGATATGTTGGTATCTACCATACCCTACTGACTGCCACCATGAGCCTTTATGAGTTGGTTCTTGGTCGTCCCCATACACAGTTCATATGATGTCAAATTTCATCAGGAGTGCCATCACAGTTAGACAGGGTTTCCCATTGTCCCCCACAATATTGTTTGGGATTTATATTGATGAGCTAGAGGCCTTTCTCCACGAGCATATCTAGGACAATGACATATGTCTCCTCCACCGGGTTATGATGTCCATGTTTCTTTTTTTTGATGATGTGGTCGTCCTAGTTTCATCTCTAGAGGGATTACAAAGAAAATTGGATGCCCTAGCTCTCTTCTGTGACCTTCAAAATTTTACGATCAACCTGGGTAAAACCTAGGTTATGATCTTCAATGGGTCGAACAAGTTCGTGGACCTTAATTTCTTCTTCAGAGGGGAGGATATAGAGATCACCATTTCTTAAACGTACCTAGGAGAACAGTTTTTGGGACCCTGTTTCAGCTTGTGTCTGGCCCTACAACCTCAGATTGCTAAGGGCTATGGGTCCTTAGCTCTTCTGGAGAGACAATGTTTCCACCGCCATTTTCAGGACATCTCATCCAAGATGTCTCTCATGGACTCCCTTATCCGACCCACTATTCTCTATGGCTCAAATAATTGGGGGCCTTCCTTATTGGAGTTGGATTGGGCCTTGATTGAGAGAGTCCAGAGCCTTCTCATTCGTCACATAATTAGATGCAAGAAAATAGTTCCTCATCACACCATCCTAGCAGAGTTTGGGGCTTGACCCTTCCGACTCGATAAAGTGTTCAAAATAGTCTCTTTTCTGCATCTCGTATGGGGCTTAGCTGATTCAGTGGAGGGGTGAGACTGGTCCCCATACTTGGCATATTTCTCTTCGAAGACTATTTCCATCTCTAGCCTAGTGGGTCAGGCTTGAGGTTGGGTCGTAGGGGTTTTAGATCTCTTAGAGTCCATGGGAATTCAGGTGGATTTCCTCCATCCATTTTGTATTCCTTGGATGCATGTGGCCATCTCCTACTGACCAGACAAGTGTTGAACAATATCATCAAAGATGACATTTATAGGAGATTTATTCAGATCGCTTAGGTTACCCCTCCCAGTGGGTTATGTCCAAAGATGGCCTTCTATGATGAGCATTTATTGAATCTTAGGGATGGAATCATCACTCGACTACATTTTACATTCTTCCACTAGGTACATGCTCTTTGCATTCCTCTAAGCCAGTTCAGAGTGGGATCTCATAGAATTCGGGGAGAGACATACCATCAGATCGATTGACTAGACAAGCTCTGTCATCTTTGTCATCTTTAGGAAGTCAAGATTTAGGAGCACTTCATCTTTCGTTGCCCCATTTATTATGAGATCATGGGGAGATTTCATTGCTTATTTAGGGGGGATAAGACCCTCACAAGAGTCTTCAGGTATTCAGATCAACAATGCTTAGCATTGTACATACAGGAGGCCTTCAGGCTCCATGCCCATACTCTTTATCCTTCTACGAGACCAGATCCTATTTTGTGCATCAATTCCTTCTTCATGGTGCTACCTACTAGAAGGGGCACTAAGAGATAGACCGACATCAACACAACGCTAGACTCCATATTGGTGCAGATTCGTGAGAGTTTCCCTTGTCCCACGAGATTTCAATGACATGACCAGACCATATCCCTTCCGAGGAGATGAAAGAGATCTTCCAGACATTGTCGGTGCACTACCTCGGCCAGTCAACAACGCAATGAACAATCCAAAAAACCTACTAGCACCCCCTTGGGACACCCTACTATACTCAACATCCTTTACCTGATCTTGGATGGTAGGAGAAATGGGTCCACTACAGGACATACCCATTTCCTTGATTCTTCTTCTTCTGGCTCCTCTTGTCCTTAGATCATCACCTATGCTACATTTCATCATCAGAGAAGGTATCTAAGCTCGAGGTCGAGGTTTCTTCATACCTTAGAATTGATCTCACTCTCTACTACTTTACCTTGTTGCACTTTACTTTCTGCATTTTTCCTTTTATAGGAGACCTTTTGGTACTCCCGCATTGTATTGACATCATTGTACTCAATAGTCCCTTTGACCTACTTTTGTGGTCAGTAGTTAGACATTAATAAAATTATCTTATCTTTTCTTATCTTAGCATTAGCCTCAGAAAAAGCTAGCAACACAAATCAACTAAAAATGAATAGAGACTAACTAGACAACAAGGAAATAAAAGCAAGAAACAAAAGAAAAAAATGCATGACATGGGTGAAGGAAATAAAAGCAAGAAACTAATGCATGATAGGAGTGAAGGAAATAAAATCAAGCAACAAAAGAAACAAATGCATGATAAGATTGAAGTCATTTCTTTATCTCCATTCTCAACACCGTATCCACATGCATGATAATGTGATTTCTAGCCATTAATACTAGCAGAGGGGGAAACAACTTGTTTCTGATCCTTCTCTTGGGGTTAATATAGCCCTCATATCATGAGGGTGCATGGTCCTTCCCCTTGCTTGAACATGTTGGATTGAGGTCAAGTGACCACATTTATTTACCTGTGGTAGGTGTGACAACTTCGGGTGGCCTCTTACGTAAGCCTCCCTTATTTATATTTTTCTTAACGTCTTGTTACCCCTTGCATTAGCATTGATACATCTGAGCAATTAGTTGTGTAATAATTATGAATCAATTTTAGCAAACAAGCATGTAG
>SNQJ01S0186039.1:5679-17885 GCA_010110895.2 Picea sitchensis | reverse complement strand
ATATTGTTAGGCCTTGTGAGGTAGTTTGGGTATGGGTTTCTTATTGTAATTCCAATGGACATGAAACTTATAATGTAACAATTTTTGGGGATCAAAAGTCCTTTCAGTTGGGAGGCATGATCCAGATGGATCTAGGGAACATCACATAAGTTTCAGAAGTGTCCCAGGAGGCTCAGAATGGCCTCAACAGGTAGAGAAAGGAAACAATTCAAAGTTCCCAGAAATCCATGAAAATGACATTATCACGAAGAGCACGTCACAATATTTCTAACAGTGCAAACGACTCATCAAACAAAGTTATGGAATGAAAGATATAAGCAACCAAAGTTTTGGTCAACCTAGCCCAATCAGCAGGGATGAGTCAACATCCGTACTGCTAACGTTAGCATCAGTATGGATTAAGTCAACATCCATACAACCTACATGGCAAGTGCATAGGGTGACATGTGTCATGATTATATCATCATGACATCATCATACCACATGGCAGCACTAGAGGCTGTCACATGTCACTTGAATTTGGAATTTTTAGGGCACCACGTGGACGAGTAAAAAAGTGCCATGTGGCACCCCCAAAGAATTCCATGTGGCACCACCCAGAAGGAACCTTGTGTCCTGAGGTGACATCATCATACACAGTGGATGCCACATGGCCCAATAGGGAGGCACCATGTGGCACGCCTGAAATGCACAAGGAGGCTCAATGACCGAATAATTAAAAAAAATATAAAAAATCGAAACTCCGCCAAATATGGCGGTAGTTACACTATATTTATCATTTTCTCCAAATATAAAAACCCGCTAAACTATACGCCAAAAATAGTGTAACGGTTCCGCCATATATGGCACACCTTCCATTTCTCTGCCATTTAAGTGGTCACTCGCCAGATTTGGAAGGGCATGCCAACATTGTTGTAACCACTTTCCAAAAGGGGAGGCCCGTGGGATTCAACCCTGGGACCTCCACCAACCAACGCCCTAACTTAACCTCTGCTAACCGCTCTGCCAACTTCCTCATCAATGCACAACTGCCCAAAAAATTGTATAAAAAGGGGCTTAGACAGAGTTCAGGGGAGACACAGAGAACAAGAGAGGAGTCTGAGCATGCCCATACGGACTTGTATGACCTGGTATGGATTTTGGCATGATTTTTGAGATTTCTCAACATTTATTGTGGGAACAGTGGCACACAAACCGAGTCAAGGGTGTCTCTTGGGCCTGAAAGTGTCTGACTTAGATCGAGGCGTGGAGACAGTCATTTTTAGGTAAAATGATTCCACAAACGTAGTGGTGGTATTATTTTTCTGATCAGAGAAAATATTATGTAGCTTAACTCCAAAATGAGTCATTTATTGCAGAGGCAGTGGTATGGTAATCGAGGCAGAAGTGTCTCTTGGGCCTTAAAGTGCCCGACTTGGATGGAGATGATTTGACAATCATTTTTAGGTAATTCGACGATGCAAATCCAATGACGAGGTCTGTTTTTGCAGAAAAGCTTTAGATCAGCAAGATAAGTTCTAGAGAATCCAATGTAAGCATGCTTTTCATTATGTTGTTTTTTCATTAAATGTTGCAGCATAGCATGCGTATTATAGGTCTGAAGGCGCATAGAGAGGCTGCAACAAGGCATCAAGATCAGCTTATTCCTTATATCTATTCTTTTCTTCTCTTCTTTCACATCAAACCAATTAGTTACATGTGATAGAGAAATTGTGGCACTTGCATGATAAGTGGCCAATGAAGCAGTTCTAAATCTCGTGGTTTCAGGATCTTTGTATGGGCTGCATATTTATGCTTGGATCTGAGTAGCATATCTAAGGATTTTGATGTATCCATGTTGATGGGGTAATGTTTTATTCTTCCTCTTTTTATTTATTGAGTATGTGGGAATGATGTCCATGTCAGCATCATGGATGTCTCACGAGTATGAGAACTTGTAAAGCTGTATACATTCCTAATCACATTCCGATATCTTGTTGCCGTCACCGAAAAGGGACTTTGGCCTTACAACTTGTAAAGGAGAGACGTCATTACAACGAGGAGAATAAAGTGGTCAGGCTTTGGAGCATGACCCAGAGAGGTATCCCACATCGGATGAACTCTGTTATCAAGGGAAGTGTCATATCCATTATGTGTATTATGTTCTTATGTTGTCTTTTCCATGATTTTTCTCACATAGGATGTTGAATGAAATCATGACATTTCACACATAAGGAAAACTAAAGAGGTTTCATTCACTTCGAATTCAAGCGCATAAGACTTCAACTTTACCTTTAATTGCACATCGCTCAAGTAAAATGATCTATAACTGACCCTTTTGGAGGAGTGACAGAATCAACCAATTATTGGAAACGTATCGCCACCAGTTTCAGATAAGTCCACCACAATCGCCTTCATGAAATTCTTGCATAAATTTATCTGCCTCATCTTTCATTAAACAATTTAGTAAAATTCCTCCAACATCCTTCCAATATAAATTGCCATCTAAAATAAAAAATTTCATAGCTTTGAGTTTAAGAAACCTAGCTTTAGTCTTGGTCAAACCAGGAGGAGCTTGTAAATGATGTAAGACAAAAATCAGGTCTTGTACCAGGGAGAGGTTGCAAAATCCTATGTTACTTGTGGAGTCGCCTTCTCTTCTTGTTCATCTAGTGCAGCTAGAAAATTTATATCGAAAGCATGAAAATCAGATTCAACCATTAATTTACCTAATCCCTGACCTTTAATGAGTTTGGTAGGTTTGATTTGAATATCATATTCAAGGATAATAGCAATCCATTTACCTCTTTTCCTATCAGGACTATTTTGGGTCAGAATGTATTTCACCATAGAGTTTGGAACATAAGCAATTATATGTGAATGAAGAATGTAGACTCTAAAATCTTTGATCACTTTTATGAGAGAGAATGATTTCTTTTCCATGATATTGTATTTTAGTGCAACATCTCTTAAGGTTTGACTAAAGAAAGCAATAGTTTTTTCATGGACTTCATTATTTTTCTATAAGAGCACTGCTACAATAGTATGTTCGGAGGCAAATGAGAAAATGAGGAAATATTTCATGAAATCAGGGATGATCAGCACAGGGGCTCATGTTAAGGTTGGTTTTACTTGATCAAATGAATTTTTTGGCTCTGTAGTCCATTTTATTTTAGTGTCTTTCTTTAACATGTTTGTTATGTTTCTTAGAAGTTCTACCAGATTGGGGATAAATCTTCTTAGAAAATTTATTTTGCCAATGAAAGATTGGAGTTCTTTTATATTCCTAGAAGGACCTATCTTTAGAATAGATTCAATTCTGCTAGGCTCAATTTTGATTCCATTCTTTGAGATGATATTTCCTAGCAATTTGTCTTCTTCTAAGCCAAATAATATTTTCTTTGGGTTGAGGGAAATTCCAAATTTCCTACTTTTTTCAAAGAGTCTTCTCAGGTGGAGCAAATGTTCTTCATTTGTTTTTGAAAAATAGTGATATCATCAAGATATATAACTATGAACCTACCTATTTCATCCACAAAAGCAATATCCATTACTCTTTTAAATGTATCTCCAACATTCATTAATCCAAAATGCATTTTTACATACATGAAAGTACCCTAAGGTGTAGTAAATGTTGTTTTTTCTTGGTCTTCAGGATGGACTAAAACTTGATTGTAATCAGAAAAATTGTCTAATAGAGAAATATACTGGACCCAACCACCTTCTGCAAAATGTGATCCATTTTAGGCAAAGGGTAGTTATCTTTGAGAGAGAATTTATTAAGATTTTTGAAATCAATGCAAAGTTTAATTTCTCCACTCTTTTTTCTAGTTGAAACTAAATTTGATACCCACTTAGAAAATCTTAATGGGATAATGATCTTAGCATCATACGTATTTTTGACCTCTTTTTCAATCAAAGGCATCAACCTTGGGTTAATCCTCCTAAGTTTCTATTTAAAAGGTTTTTGGTCTTCTTTTATAGGAATTTTATGTTGTATAATGTTGGTGTCATAAGATTTCAAATATTCATAACTCTATGCAAATTATTCTATGAATTCTTTGAACAAGTTAATGTACTTATGATTTTTAGAAGGGGATAAAGATTTAGACATATTAATCATTTTTGGCTCTTGTTCAGTTCCTATGTTGCAGTCTTCAACTTCAGATCCATTAGGTTCAATTTTAGGCTTTTTGGCTACATCATTAAAATAAAAAAACTCCTCTAAGGTGGCTAACCCTCTAGGAAAAATATTATCTTTCAATTGCAATACTTCCAATCCTTCTTGTTTTTGATCTATTTCTTTTGATTATATCTCATCCACACTTTCTCCTTCATCATCAAAATATACATCTATATTGGCACACTCAAATTCATTCTTTGATTGTAAAAAAAATTCTATTTGTTCATCATTTCCAAAGACTTGTTAATATCTGAAGTTATCCGAGACAACTGGTCTGTTCTTTACTTCAACTGTGTATTGGTGACCAGGATGGTAGGTTATTTTGCAGGTACTTGCTGAGGTAGCCAGATCATCAACTAGACTATTCTGGTTTCTGGGAATGGCTGATAAGTCATACTCATTAAATAATTCTAAAAAATCTAGGACAACATTCATGTAAGCTCTCAATATTGGGTGTATAGCAGAGTATTCACCTTTGATTTGTTTTATTACTAGTTCAGAGTCACCACGAATTGAAATTCTCTTGGCACCAAGCTTCTTTAAAAGTTGTAACCCTAGGATTAAGGCTTCATATTCAGTTATATTGTTGGTACATTGGAAGTTTAGCTTATAGGAATGTCCTTCTGAGTGGTTGGTTTATGAATTTAAGACCCATACACCTGCTCCCGACCCTTCCTTACTAACATCCCCATCAAAATATAAGTTCCACATAGGTTCATTTTGTTTATCAGGTTCCTCCATAACTATTTTGTCTTCTTCAATTTTATAAGGATCATTTTCTAAATTGGCAATTTGTTTTTCCTATGTCTCCATCGTTGTACAAAATAAAAGAATTAAGGTCTGACTGAACATAATATAAGGGATAATTGTGTGGTTTATCCTGACTACTGACCATGCATTTCATCAATGTTTCCCTATATAATCTCCTATGTTGACCAAACAATGGAACGGTAGCATAATTCATGTCCATTTGAAGGGTTCCTTGTAACTTATCTCCCCATGAGCAAGACAGTAACATGCCATATTTAGGAGGTATATCAACAACAACTATGTCCATTACCAAGCTCTTGGCTGGTATTTGTGCTAAAGTAACACACAAATATTTAATGAGACCTATGCATTTTACTTTACTTGAATCAAAAGAATACAAATCTTTGTATTGTCTAGTGATATCAAGTCCTAATTTTTCCATAACAGTCTTAGGCATAATATTGTGGGAAGCACTAGAGTCAAGCATTGCATTGTGCATAGTTTTTTCATGAATGTTTAAACTGATGTAGAATGAGGGTACAATTCCATTTTTGGGTTTTCCATCAACTTCGGGCCCAAATAATAGTTCTGGTTGATCATCAGTAACATTTACTGTGTATGTACCTTCCTCTATGTTTAGAGATTTTATCACTTGTGATGTATATGGATTCTTATTGATGAGCTCTATTAGAGGAATGGGTATCTTGAGTTTTGCTAATTAATTTTCTATGTTGAAAGAAGTTTGAGTTTTATTTGGGTTAGGGACATCTTGTTTCTCAACAACGTCCTTTTGAGAAATATATTTGGTTTCTCTGATAGAGGGAATATCAATTTGATTTGTTTTTGAGACAATATCATATGTTTTTTTGGTTGGAACTTATGTGTTCTTTTTAGGAGGAATGCCAAGAATTTTCTTAGTAGATGTGTCAGCTGTCTTTTTAGTGGAATTATTAGGAGTTTTCTTGGTAGGATTATCAGTTGATTTCTTACTCAGATTATACTGCCTATGGACTTCTATAATTATTTTTTCAAAACCTTGTTTATAATATTCTGATTCCTCATGATCAACTTCAGTTTGTGAAAGCAAGAAAATATCCTTTTGTTCTTGAGTGAGAAATACATAATCATTATCATTTATTCCCATCAAATTGATCTGAACATCATCAAGGTCTTCAACTATTTCTTCCCCTTCATCAGCATAATTTTCTTGAAATGGAGGCTTGATTTGTTGATTTGGACCTATTTTTTATCTTTGTTCTCTTTGTCTAATTTGGGGTTGGTTTCTCCTAAAATCAAGATTTCTGATTTGGGGGCCAGGTTTATTTTCTCTAGGAGGAGTCCTATCGGCAATGTCTAACCTATCAATCATCCTTTCCATGGTTTTAACTAAAGAGTCTATTTTTGCATCAGCAAAAGAGGTAGATGGTTCTTCTTTTATAGTTACTCTCATCTCTGTTATAAGTCTAGTCCTCTTAGCTAACAGATTGGCCTCTACACTCACAACATCCCTCTGCATATCTTCCAAGGTTGTAGGGTTTCTTTCTCTCAATTGATAAGACATGTCAGCATCAAAATCATCAGGGAATTTAATCAAATATAAACCTTGAGGGGGTTTAATGTTTGTTGGAATTGCATTGTAAATATTGTTAAATCTAGTGCAATAATCCTGCACACTTTCCCCAGGGGATATTTTAATATTTTCATATTCAGATAAAATATGAAGTGGTTTTTTGTTAACTTCCCATCTATTGAGGAATGATTGGTGAAAAGTAGTAATGTCATTTAGACTAGCAGTTGGTAAGGCTTTGAACCATTTCCCGACTTCTCCATTTAAGCTTTGGGAAAGCAATATCATTTTGAAATCTTCCTCATATACTTATTACAGGTCAAAAAAGTCATTCATATTATCAACATGTTGTTGTGCAGTCATAGTTCCAGTGCCATCAAATTGAGGAATCCTAGTTTGATAGTCTTGGGGGATATTATGTAAAGGAGCAGGCAAAATGATGGGAGCATATCTTGCTGCCATGATTGGTATATGAGGATGGATAGCAGATGAAATTATGGAAGGTGTAGATGTGGGAAATCCTCTAATAGGATGGATCACTGTCTATGAAGTTATTGGAGAAGTAGTGGAAAATATAGAAGAAGAAGGACTGGTAGATGTAGGATGAATCAATTGAGAATTAATAGAGGATGCAGAGATGGCTAGGGTAGAAAGTTCAACAGATTGTTGAATATAGGCTTCATGTAAAGCTTGATCGAGGTCTGATGTTAGATCTCTTAACTTGTCAAAAATTTGGAGGATTTGTTGATCAAGATTTGATTCAAGAGATTGTCTTTCAGATGTATCAGGTTGTGGAATAGCTTGATTTAATACTGTTTCAACGACAAAACTCTCAGATTTAGTTTTGAATATAATATGATCAAATGGTAGATCAAACTAAATATCCTAGATTGTGACAAATTTCTCTAGGAGAGAGGTTTCCCTAGGTGGGGGACTACTGCTCCCTTGACTTTCTTCTAAACTTCTTTTCCTAATCAATTTTTCATGGTCATCTACAACTTTTACAGGTTTTGGAACAAGATGAGATCTGGTGTGAATTCTTTTTGGAGCCACAACTAAAAATTTAAACACACTACTTAATTATTTACAAAGTTTAAAACCTCTGAACATTTATTTCTAAAGATTTGAATACTTGATTTTTCCAGAAATAAAGTTTTCTTACTAGGGAAAAGCATCTGTAGAAATTGAAAATTTGTTCTTCCCCCGTATGGTCGCCACTATGTTATCGCTCTGTAATTTCTAGAGGTTGTAGAAGAAAGGATAGAGGTAACCACAAAACCACTTTGGAAGTTGGGATCTATCCCTGCCAGCTTCAGAGAGGGATCTCTCTGTAAGGTTTGGATTTGTTTAGATTAAAATATTGGGGTAGTTGTGATAGTTCAATATTTGTTTGTTGGTTTTGAATTATTTGGCTAATTGAATGCTTAAATTACCATTGGGCTATGGGGTTTGTCTCTTAAAACAGGGATCGTTTTCAACTTTTTATAAAGTTTCTTCACAGGGCAAGGTAGTTAAATTGATTGGATCTATTAAATTTGGATGAAGTGAATATGAAGAAGTGAAAGGAATTCCATCAAGTAAAAGATAAATTAAGAATTCATTTTACTTAATTTCAGTTGAAAATAAAGAAATTATTCAAAGCTAGAAACAAAGTATATTAAAATAAGTTCTATTCATCAACCTTATTTTAAATAATTAGGATTAGAAACACATAATATTGATAACAGAGAAAGGAAAAAATGAACGTAGATAAATGCACTTCACCAATAGTTTGACACGAGAATCCTGTGAACGAGCCATTTTTTACTATTGATCAATATGCTTGAATCATACAAAATAGCTTTCTTGGATGCAAAAATCAACCCTGCATACTTCGAAATGAGAAGTATTTGTACATTTATTTACAAAGTATCTTGTCATAATTGATCGGGATGTATTTTAGGAATATCTAAACTAACTATATCTCTAGCTACAAAAATATAGGAATGTTTCATATCTGTTCGGATTTCAAGTGTTATGTTTATGGAAACTATTGATAATCTGTCCCTTTGACTTCTGATTAGTTGTTGGTCATTACTTCTGAAGAGTAGAACCCATCTTTACTCAAGTAATTCGCACAATTTGAACCACCTTTTTTTACTTGGGATTGACATTTTGAGTAATTTCCTGTAAATTTCATCCACCTATGTGTATTTAGAAAAAGTGGGTTTGGTGATAAAAATGTGTTTGATCTCATGATGAATGTTCAAATCAAACTGTAATGTTTCCAGGAATGCTTTCCTAGTGATGATTCCTTGTATTCCTATGAATTTTGAATTATCTTTTTCCATTGTCTTTAATTTCTAGTTATAATCAGGTAAGGTGATTAACTTGTCATTTAACACTAATAAACTAGGTAGTCCTTTCTTGTTTAGCACCTCAAACTTGTTGAAGAACCTATGCACACCTATTTCCATAACCTGCCATTTTTCTTCCAATTGCAACAAGAGGCTTTTCTTAGTTAGAACCTTTTTTTATTTCCAGGATAGTTTCAATTGTGTCTTCTATCTCTAGCTCCTCTAAATCTTGTTTGTTTTTAGAATTTAGAAACCTGATGAGATATGTGGCTTCTGTTGGCTTTTATCCCAATTCTTCCTTAATAGTTTCAATGATTCCTCTAGCTTTCTAAATTAACTCATGCTACTCAATGATAATCTGTATAGAAGGCCAAATCTCTATCATGGATTTATTGATGTCTATCCATATATTTTCCTTATCTTGGGCTAAGGTATTTTCCATGGTTGTTTCTTTTCCTAACTGTTGTAGTCATTGGATAAGCCTCTGAGATTTATGTATTTCGACCTCATGACAACTCTCGATCCTTGATTTTTGTTCCTTTAATGACTTTACCTCTTCTTATAACTTTTTTATTTCTACTCCTTGCATGGACATGTCCTCCATAGATTCCACCAATTTATCCAAGGCATCTGAAGTTTGTGCTGGGGTTGATGTTGATGTAGAAACTTTTGTTGTTCTTATCCCTGCCAGGGGCACTGCATCTAGTGGAACTATGGCCAAATGGGAATTCTACTCCTTTTCCTTGATCAACTTATCCATCTCCGCTTCCATTTCCCGAATCTGTGCATTTTTCTCCATAATCAATTTGATCATTTATTCTTTTTGTCTCTTTGTCTCAGCCACCTCTTTAGTCTATGAATCCTCTGTTTCCGTTATTTTCAACTATTTCCTGAGTGATGCTATGTCAATATTATTCTTCTTAATCAACTCTTCTCCTGCTTTGACATTAGCTGGGTCATATTCAATCTTGAGTACTAATTCCTCTAATGATTTTATATTATTATCATTGGCCAAAGAATATATCTTTTCAATCTTCAATTGAGACTAGATATTAGTCAGTGATACATGTAGTTTGGAAGCTGTCATTGTAGTGTTTTTCAGGGTTGAAAAAATCATCTCCCTTGTCTGTTTGTGCATATCCATCTGATCAATAGGATGGACATCCTTTATATCAAATTCAAACGAAGTCTTCTTGTAATCAACTGATGTCTTTGGATAGGGGACATGTGCATGTAAGAATTCCATTTGCATTCTTCCCTTATATGTGTCAAAATTTGGAAAAAAGTCTGTGTTGAGTAGTAGAAGTCTGTTTCCAAAATTGAGTATAAGTACTGCTTTTGAAAAGGTCATTCTTTTTCTTAATCTCCTTATACTTATGAAAAATATTTGACTCCTTTTCTCCATGATTGATTCAGATGTTAGAGTTATGTCTGGATTCCTTTATGAATCTGATGTTGATGAAGATCCTGTACACAAACTGGATGACTGTGCTGAAGAGTATGGTATTTCCAGGACTATTATAGACTGTATTTCTCCCTCTTTAGGAAAACTTGTTGTAGGAATGGTTTTAGTATTCTTCCTATGTATTTGAAAATCATCTGCTGATACCTCTGTGACTGAAGGAGAGTCTTCATTCCTTGATATTTTCTCTACTTGTTTCTGAGGTGTGATGGTCTGTGAAGTGGTCATAGAAAAAAGTTGTTCTTCTGCTTCTTCCTAGGTGTTCTCTTCCCACTCAACCTTGTTCATTTATTTTTCAATATTTGGCCTTTGCGTATGCACATAGGGAATGAAATTTTGTTTGGTCCTAACCTCAGAAATAATTCCAAATGGGTCATATGACCAAGTAAATCTTAGAGGAAACTTCATCTGTTTTAAGAGGATGTCTGCTTCTTCACCTACTGCTCTGTTGTTTCAAATAAATGGTCCCATCTGAGTTTTAATTCTGAACTGAGATTTCTTCTTGGCTACTATAAAGTGGATTTCATATGAATTTATCATATGTATTATGTAATCCAATGAAAAAATCCTCATTGGGAGGTATTTAGGAAACCTGTATGGTGGTAGTTCACATCCATACACCCTTATTTCTGTATAATTCTAGTATAAATACCAGTCACTTGTCTTGGCCTGCTCAGTTAGATGTAAAACCTTCTGAATTTCTTCACTAACCCTGGGTTTTGTTCTGTTGCTCAGTAAACAAGTAGCTGGATAAATGAACTGATCAATAAAATCTTTGAAGTTGTACTCCACTGAGTCCTTTCTCACCAATGAAGTCCAAAAGATGATTGACTGTGAGCTTCCTTGTTCATTTAGCTTCTGGAGTGCAAAAGGGAACTTGTCTTCTTGATATAATATGAACATATAAACTAAAATTGAAGAATACTTGAACATTCCTTTAGTTTAAAAATTAATAAATTGTTCATGAATGTTGTCAACCAAGAATTGACTGAAATTGAAGTGCATAGAAACCTTTTCTTCTGTAGAGAAAATTGATAGAAAACCTAAAATAGGTTCATCTACCCATTCATCATAATAATATACTAATAGACATGAGATCTTGGAGATAATATGATTATCCTTCTTTGGGAAAATAGAAGAGGGGTATGGTGGATTTTTCTTAGGAAAGTTGGGCATCTTCAGGGAGGAAAATTTCAAAAAATTGGGCTCTCTGGGAAAAGGTTGATTTATGATATAATTCATTTGGGGATTCGACATAGAAAGGGGTGGTGGATTTATTTTGAGGGATATGCACCATTTGGTTAATGGTCTCAGGAGTAATTGTAAACATAATTTCACCATTGTGAGATGCAATGGATCTTTGGCTTGGCAGACAACTAGCTTTTCATTTAAGGACAAATTGAGGGAAAAAGGTAGGTTTGGGGAAACATGTATAGGGGTAAATTGGATTCCCAGAGTCCAATTTCATCACTTTGGTCAAGGAAATTATCCTTCAACCAGTAGTGTAATTCGAATAAATCGAATTCCCACTTAGGCTCTACAAATTTTTAAATCTTTGTCTACTAGAGGAATGTGGTCAAGGTCAATTGGAGGGGGAACCATTGGATTTTTCATAAGCATCGACAACCTTGCCTTTGGGAGCCATAATTGAAAAGATAACAATAGAATAGGTTAGAAATGTTTTAATTACCATAAAAATAGCTCGCCAGTTGAAGGTAAGTGATGGCGCTGGTAGTCTAATAGCAATCTTTGCTCAGTCTTTATGGGTTCTCAGCTAGCAAATAGTGTAACAAAGGTTTTTTGTATGTACAGGGATATCCGTTACAGTGCGGGACCGTTACGAGACAACTAACGATCATATGGAAAGAGTTAATTCGCTAACGAATAGGAGGTGTGGGCACACATGTCGTGTAGGGAGAGGGGGAGCCG
>SNQJ01S0186036.1:5285-18683 GCA_010110895.2 Picea sitchensis | reverse complement strand
TTTGACCAGCCTACCATGCGGATTCAGCTCAGATTTGAAGGTCAAATCGGCTTGGGAGCTGATCCATAAGTGGTTGGGAGGCCGACCAATTCAATAAATGCGTCGTTTAGCAGGTGCGCGGGTTTTTGCGCCAACAGTCGCGCGTCGTGCGCGCATGCACGCATGGTACGTTCCTGTTCCACGCATATGCGCGCACACCCAATTTCTGTAAAGCGCCCTTCAATTTTTGGTTACTTTGTATAGTTTTTTACCTTTCTGGAATGCTATGAACTTAATTCAGTGCCATGAATGACTTCATTACTGTTTGACGATGCTGAGTTCTTGTCACCATGTGCGGACGAAATTTCAGTGATAACAATAATTAAAATTTCTTCCAGCAACAATTAGCGGTTTTCAGGATACCAAATACAGCGAACTAGGGCTGGGTAAATCAAGTGGCTTAGATTTCACACGACAACCAAATAGTTTGCATTTGGAAAAAAAATTAAAAATAATGAATCCCACGAAATATAGTTTTTATTTAGAAAAAAATAAAAATAAAAATAATGGATCTCACTAAATAGTTTTTATTTAGAAAAAATTAAAAAAATGGATTATTGGATTTATCTTTAATTGATATAATTAGATGCTAGGAATTTTAAAAATTTAACATTGTTGTTCTCATTAATAAAAAAGAGGAGGGAAATTGCAAAATATAATATTGATAAAAAATATTACAACTAATAAAAAAAATTAAAAAATAACACAAATTTTAACATAGCTTTTAATAAAATACAAAGGAAGATATCAATTTGTAAGATTTCATGTAAGGAGATTGTTAATATCATCTTCTCGCAAAAACTATAAAACTAAAAGATTGGAAATGCATGTGGAACAATAAAAGTTTAAGTCTAGGGTTCATCTTAGAATGGTTGGATATATTACAAATACAAAATTCCTTCCTTTATTAAGATATTTGTATTTCTTTAAGAATTATCCCCCACTCCATATCGAACCACAAGTTAATTTTTCTAAACATTGGTTGTTCAACTACCCTGGGATTCATTTCAAGTATATTTAAACCTTCTTATGTTTAAATTAGATTGTTTTATGAAGTTAATGAGATAATAAAAGATATAAGGTAAGAAAAAGAAATGACAAAGAAAAATCTCATTAGAGACTAAAATCTAAGAGCTTATGGATCCAACAGAGGAATTTCAATAAAAATATTTCCACTTTAAAATAAAATGTAAAGAAAATTCAAATTTCATAAAACAAAATCACTTCATGTGAGGAATCCAAGATTTTGGAATTTTAATATAATAATATAAGAAAAAGAAATGACAAAGAGAAATCTCATTAGAGACTAAAATCTAAGAGCTTATGGATCCAACAGAGGAATTTCAATAAAAATATTTCCAAATTAAAATAAAATGTAAGGAAAATTCAAATTTAATAAAACAAAATCACTTCATGTTAGGAATCCAAGATTTTGGAATTTTAATATTTAAACAAACGATAACTTACTTCTTTACAAACTATCTCTTCGTAGAAGTCTCCTTAAACAAGGGGGAACACAAAAAAATGTTGGGAAACATTCCCAATATAGTTAATCCTAAATATAACCAATATATCTGCAAACTGGTCATAGAAGAAAAAGTTTACAATGGACACATCCCATCCCTAGACAACTTCTCTACAAATTTTTGCAAGAAAAAAAATGGAATGTTATTATAGATGACCTCACAAAATTTAGTAAATAATATATGAAAAGGGAGAAGATCAGAGATTAAATCAACTACACATTCTTATCTCTCATACCGAAAGAGAAAAAATCCAATAACTTTGGTGGGATTATTCCAATATCTCTCTAAAATGTATCTTACAATATATTCTAAAAAATAATTACCAAAAGATTAAAAATAACCATATCCAAGCTATTCTCTAAAGAAGATGGGGTTTTTATAGTTCTTCTCATTTAGAAAATACAACTATGATCACATCACAACATACTTTCGAAGAAATAGAGATCTGATTATAAATCTAGATATAGAAAAAGCCTTTGGTTGGGTTAACCATGTATTCCTTTTGAAATTTCTAAAAGAAAATGGGTTCATTGAAAAATTTAGTCTTGAGGATCTATGCATTCATAAGAAGCCCATGGGTGGACCCTTTAATCAATAGAGGACTTGTTAAATTCTTCTTAGTATCTAGGGATATTAAGTGAGGGTGTTATCACTCTCAGTTTGGTCACCTACGATATTTAAGTAACTTTTAATTGGTTACATCACAAAGCATTAATAACACAACTTAATACACTTGAAAGCATTGTTCACTGACCAATTACATCCTATTCATCCTAGTTGAAAATGCTCTCAATCAAAGCAAGGTTCATTCAAGATTTATGATTAAACTGGTGTGATGGCACATGATTGGTATCTTTTAACACTTGTGCAATTCCTATAATTCCATTAAATAGAGAATTATGTCACCCATAAATGCACAAGGACACCTAAAAGAAATTGTTCATTGACTACATGTCTAGTTAAGACGCCCATTTCATCAATATTTGTCAATATGGCCCTCCTTTTGGTCAGATCAAGCACATGGGAGCCCATGTCGAAGTTTGGGCATTCCCACTTGATCCAACTCTCATACAATCTCAAATTCAATATATAAATAAGAATCCATGACTATGGATTTCATAAAAACCTGAATGTAAGGTTATGCTAGAGGAACTAAGCCAAAGAGTAGGAATATCAAGTCTTCTTCTCACTTAAGCTAATGTTTGCTTACTTTTGTGCTGCACATATTTCCCTTCAAAGTATCCACACACTATATGAAGTGTCTCATGTTTATTATCAAAGATTGAGAGATCCCATTGGAGGCTTAAAGAACCCTCCCATGGAGAAGATTGAACCGTGCATACTGCGAGCTTCTTGATGGGTGACACATTTCATGGTGCTTTTCCTTTCTTTTCGATAATAATGAATTTCTTCTCTTTCTCCTAAAAATTATTTTTAAATGTTGATTAAATCATTGAAAATAACTATTTTGATGCTTCCATAGTTGTTATACATGCTAAGGGATAGATAACTTGTTTATGTTGTTCATTTATCCTGTTTGTCTACTCTTAGTTTTAACAATTGTTAATGATAGGTTTTTGTTATTCACGTGCACGAAAACCCCATATATAGAGGGTGCAGTGTGCACCCCCTCTCCATATATTTTCATCTTAATGACAAATACTCTAGGAAGGAGCCTTAACGAAGTTTGAAGTTGTGAACTTCTTCTTAGGATAAAACTATTTAGGTAAAAAATGGAAATTCTACACTCTTAAGTCAAAGATGACACCTTACTTTTGATTTGAGCTTTAATCTAGATAAAAATAAGGTTCAATCAGTGGGGAAAAACTAAAAATCTATTCAATACTAGGAATCCCATTGTCATGGGGGAAACTAGAGGCAAGTCAATAGAACCCAATTCTTAATAAAAACAAATGTTGCGTGACAACGTAGTCCCTGCTAAGAAGATTACAATGTAAATTGTGGAAAATGTGGTCGAATTGTAAATGACAAAAGTGTTTGGTGCAAAGTGTATATCACGAAAATGTTGTGTGCAACATGTATATTACGAAACATGGGCCATAAAATTTCTCTAGCGCTAAGGTGCAACCCCGCAGAGAGATAATTGGCTAAGTGTTGAAAGGAACTGCGGTCAGTCGGGCCCATGATGTGATGATATAGAACCATTAATTTAAATTGTATTTATGTTAATGCATTTTAATAGATAATTTGTGGTCCAAATGTAGACCATGTTCCAATATGTGGCAAATTGTAGACCACGTAAGTTTTTGGTGCAAGATGTATACAACGAAACTGTAGATGACGCAAGTTTTGGGTGCAAGATCTTTAATAGCGCGTCAAACTGTAAATGAAGGAAGTGTTTTGTGCAAAATGTATATGACAGAAGTGTTGTGTGCAACATGTATATCACGAAACATGGGGCATAAAATTTCGTTAGCGCTAAGGCGCGACCCTGTGGAGAGATAATTGGATAAGTGTTGAAAGGAACTGCGGTTGGTCGGGCTCATGATGTGACGATATAGGACCAATCGACTAGTTCAAAAAAGGTCAGGTTCAAGTTTAAGTATATTTATTAAAATTGTATTTATATTAATGTATCGTAATAGATAATTTGAGGTCCAAATGTAGAGTAGATGACACAAGTTTTGGGTGCAAGATCTATAATAGCAGTGTTTGGTGCAAAATGTATATCACACAAATGTTGTGTGCAACATGTATATCACGGAACATGGGGCATAAAATTTAGTTAGCGCTAAAGCGCGACCCCACAATTAGATAATTGGATAAGTGTTGAAAGGAACAACGGTCGGTCGAGATCATGATGTGACGATATAGGACCATTAATTTAAATTGTATTTATATTAATGTATTGTAATAGATGATTTGTGGTCCAAATGTAGACCATGTTCCAATATGTGGAGAATTGTAGACCACAGAAGTTTTTGGTGCAAGATGTATACATCGGAACTGTATATGACAAAAATTTTGGGTGCAAGATCTATAATAGCACGTTGAACTGTAAATGATGGAAGTGTTTGGTGCAAAATGTATATCAAGGAAGTGTTGTGTGCAACATGTATATCATGGAACGTGGGGCATAAAATTTCGTTAGCGCTAATGAGCGACCCTACGGAAAGATAATTGGCTAAGTTTTGAAAGGAACTGCGGTCATTCGGGCTCTTGATGTGACGATATATGACCAATCAACGAGTTCAAAAAATGTCAGGTTCAAGTTTAAGTATATTTATTAAAATTGTATTTATATTAATGTATCGTAATGGATAATTTGTGGTCCAAATGAAGACCATGTTCCAATATGTTGATGAATTGCAAACTACAAAAGTTTTTGGTGCAAGATGTATACAACGGAACTGTAGATGACGCAAATTTTGGGTGTAAGATCTATAATAGCGCCAACCCAGGGGTTGGTCGGGCTCCTGTAAATTGATGTTGAATACGTTTTTGTGGTTGTTAATGGTAATAAGCGAACCACTGAGTTGTCATGAGTAGAAGAAGAATATATATACAATTTGATAGGTGGGGCCATACGTCTCCTCGGGAGCCCTTGTCACCCTATTTTGAAGCCCATCCGACCATTTTTCCTCTCTACTATCTTTCTTGTTACTTAGTCGTTTTTCCGAAAATGTCCCAATGTGCACATTGGTGGATGAACCGGTTCACATTTGTGCTTGTGCTTTTATATCATGACTCTGATCGACTGCTAACCATTCAATGCCTAGCCACTTTTTAGATCGCGGATTTCTGTATAGGCGAGCTCTATAACCGGGCTCGAAATGTATATGACGCAAGTGTTTGGTGAAAAATGTATATCACAAAAGTGTGGTGTGCAACATGTATATCACAGAACATGGGGCATAAGAAATCGATAACGTGAAGTCGCAACGAATTGTAGAGTATGAAAGTTATGGGTGCAAGATGTATATTGTGCACCTGTAGATGACAAAAGTTTTGGGTGAAAGATTTATAATAGCGGCAACCCGGGGGTCGGTCAGACTCCCGTAAATTGTTGTTGAATACGTATATCACAGAACAGGGGGCATTAAAATTTGATAGTGGTAAGTCGCGACCCCGCGGAGAGATATTTGGCTAAGTGTTGAAAGGAACTGGGGTCGGTGGGGTTCATGATGTGATGATATAGGACCAATCAACGAGTTCGAAAAAAGTCAGGTTAAAGTTTAAATACATTTATTTAAATTGTATTTATATTAATGTATCTTAATACATTTTTTGTGGGAGAGATGCAAACCATGTTCCAATATGTGGACGAATTGTAGACTAGGGAATTTTTGGGAATAAGATCTATAATAGCGCCAACATGGGGATAAGATGGCATGAATACCCTCTTTGTGTGATCCGTCGGATCTTTTAATGACTTATTGTTGAGTTTTCATTTTGCATGCGTTAATTAACCATTTGAGAAACTTAGTGAAAGAATGAGGAAAGAAGAGGAATTATGACAGACATATATACATTTTCAGATCTAAAATGAAAGAATAAATAGCAAACCATAACATGCATATTGATAACGGAGTTCGGCACAACTTTGCCTACGTCTCCGGGCCTTTTTCTCTGTGGGGGAGGATTCTTTATTTCTTCTCAAAAGATCAAAAGTACATCGCTGCAATGCCAAATGGCTACAAGACTGATCTGGTCATGTTCATCCAGATCTCTAGAACCCTGCAAAGAAAACGGCACGCAAAACGGACGTTCGGAGCTCCCAGAAATGATCCGACAACGTCTCCTTCTCAAACACTTCTCTGCATCAAAATGACTTTGGCTTGGCTTATCTTCAGCATAACTCTGCTCTGAATGCCTCTATATGGCCTCAAATAGGCCTGGGTTATATAGCTTGGAAGTTGGTTACTCATCTCCAACTTCCTCCCAAAATTTAGGCTCCAAAACTACCCAATATCTCCCAAAAATGGAGAAAATTAATTAAAAATAGGCTAAATAACAATTAAAACCCAAAAAGTAGGTATAAAACCCAATTTATAGTTAAAAATCGGGTGCAGCCCCTGATTTCGTGCGCGCGCACCCTCTGGAATGGTCATATGGGGGGCCATGTGGCCACGCACCCATGCGTTGGCCCCCTCCATACGCTCCCGCTCCCGGTCTTGTGGTGTATAAATAGAACCGTGGCCTATACATAGGCCCCGACCGTTGGTGGTGGCCCTGGTTGCATGGGATCCGCCCGTGAACCGAGGGCTTACCCTTATTCCAAACTCCCACTCGTCCGTGTGTATAAAGGTCTGGGTCATATGGACCATGGGCTGGGGCTAAGCCCCAACCCTTTTTCCCACCGAACAAACTTTGAACCAAATTCAAATACGTTTTTAACCATATATTTAACAAGAACTATCCGGTGGGTGGGAGGTTAGCCCAGCCCTGCCAGTCCGTTACCCAGTCGGGAGGTCGCCGGTTCGACTCCTGTGCAACCCATACAACTTTTATATGTAACCAATGAACCATTCACAGGGTGCCACGTGGCAGCCCTTGACTGGGCCACGTGGCACCTAACCAACCAATCACAATACGCCATGTGTCAACTACCAATTGGACCACGTGCTTGCCACCTGTCGACCGTACTGCCACCTGTCATCCTGCCACGTCATCCCTGCCACATCATATGTTGACGTCATATGTGCCACGTGTCACCCTTACAGTGGTGAGACGTGTCACCTCTGCATTGGCCCATCCGTACGCCAAACCGACCTGTCACGCTCTGCCACATGTCATCACCCGAGGCTGCCACATGTCATCTTTTAGAACTGCCATGTCACCTATACGAACCGTACGGTCTGCATAGTCAGCATGACACGTGGACTGTACGGACTGTACATTCATCCTTTTTTTTTACCTCTTTGACCTTTCAGACAGAATGCGATATCTTCTCCATACAAAGCCCGTTTGACAAAGTAAATATACCGCCGGAATCAGGAAGAAGAGACGGACGCAATGGAATAGGTTTCATCGCATTCCAATCACTTTCATTTTTGAGCATTTTTCAAGCCCAGTTAGGCTTCTGGATCCGATTTCGGATCATTGTGTTACACATTTTGCACTGAAATGGGGTCGAATTGTAAATGACGGAAGTGTTTGGTGCAAAATGCATATCACAGAGCAGGGGGCATAAACATTCGATAGCGCTAAATCACGACACTGTGGGGAGATAATTAGCTAAGTGTTGAAAGGAACCATGGTCGATGGGGCTCATGATGTGACGATATAGGACCAATCAACAAGTTCAAAAAAAAGACAGGTTCAAGTTTAAATATATTTATTTAAATTGTATTTATATTAATGTATCTTAATAGATTATTTATGGATGAAATGAAAACCATGTTCGAATATCTGGACAAATTGTAGACCATGGAAGTTTTGTTTGCAAGATGTATATGATGGAACTGTATATGGTGCAGGTTTTGGGTGCAAGATTAGTTTTCACCACTAAAAGAAAAATGAATTTGAATTGAAGATGGCATGAAAACCCTCTTCGTGTTACACATTTTTCACTGAAATGGGGTCAAATTGTAAATGAAGGAAGTGTTTGGTGCAAAATGTATATCACGAAAGAGTTGTGTGCAAAACGTATATCACGAAACAGGGGGCATAAGAATTCGATAGTGCTAAGTTGTGACCCCGCGGAGAGATAATTGGCAAAGTTTTGAAAGGAACTACGGTCGGTGGGGCTCATGATGTGATGATGTAGGACCAATCAACGAGTTTGAAAAAAGTCGGGTTCAAGTTTAAATATATTTATTTAAATTGTATTTATATTAATGTATATTAATAGATTATTTGTGTGCAAAATGCAAAACATATTCCAATATGTGGATGAATTGTAGACCACAAAAGTTTTGGGTGCAAGATGTATACATCGGAACTGTAGCTCGGGAACCCTTGTCACCCTATTTTGAAGCATTTCTGATTGTTTTTCCTCTCTACTCTCTCTTTCTTGTTACTTAGTCATTTTTTTTCGAAAATGTCCCAATGCTCACGTTGGCGGATGGACCGACCGCTAACCATTCGATGCCTGACCACTTTTCAGATTGTGGATTCTCGGATGGGTGCGTTCTATAACCGAGGTTGAATTGTAAATGACACAAAATTTATATCACAGAAGTGTTCTTTGAAACATGTATATCACGGAACAGGGGGGGGCATAAGAAATTGATAGTGTTAAGTCATGCAAAGTTGTGCGCTGAGTTGTCACTAGTGATCACAGAATGAATTTGAATTGAGGATGGTAGGAACACCCTATTCATCTTACACATTTTGCACTAAAATGTTTTGACGTATGCAATTTGATAGTCAGGGCCTTACATGTCCTCGGGAACCCTTTCCACCCTATTTTGAAGCTCGTATGATCGCTTTCCATGGATATTTTGCTGCCTGCCACCTTCCAATAAGTATATAACTTCTCTAGAAACATGTGACAAAGATCCTGCGAGCAAATGGGATATCTATCACAGATGTGAATATATTACTTTTATCTTTTGTCATAGAATTGTTGGGTGCAAAATGTATATGATGAAAGTGTTGGGTGAAATATGTATATAACAGAACACACGGGATAAGAATGCAATGGCACTAAGTTGGAACACACCGGTGAGATATTTGGCCAACTGTTAAAAGGGACGGTCGTCGACCGAGTTCTTGATGTGAAGATATAGATGAAAATGAGGATTTGACAGCCCACTAATCGATCAACCCGCAGACAATCCAGAAGAACGAGAAAGTCAGGTTCAAGTTTCAAGGGATTTTGTTTATGTTTATTTAAAATGTGTCCATATTAATGTATCTTACTAGATTATAAATACGGTATTTTCTTGTTAATGCGAATAAGCAAAGTTGTTCACTGGGTTGTCACTAGTAAAAGAAGAATGAATTTGAATTGACGATGGCAGGAACACCTTCTTCGTGTTACACATTTTGCACTGAAATGTTCCAATATATACAATTTGACAGTCAGGGCCTTACATCTCATCGGGAACCCTTGCCACCCTATTTTGAACCCCGTTCGACCACTTTCCACGGTTATTTCCATGCCCGCCACCTTCTTACTCCTTTCCAAGAATATGCAATAAGTATATAACTTCTCCAGAAACATGCAGAAAAGATCTTGCGAGCAAATGGGATATCTACCATAGATGTCAATATATTAACCCTTCTTTTCCATCCTCTATACTTATCTTTTATCATGGAATTGTTAGGTGCAAAATGTATATGACAAAAGTGTTGGGTGCAAGATGTATATAACAAAACACACGGGATAAGAATGCGATAGCGCTAAGTTGGGATGCCACGGTGAGATATTTGGCCAAGTTTTGAAAGGGACAGTCTCCGGTCGGGTTCCTGATGTGAATATATAAATGGAAATGAGGATTTGACAGTTCGCTAATCAATCAACCCGCGGACAATCCAGGAGTCCAAGAAAGTCAGGTTCAAGTTTAAAGGGATTTTGTTTATGATTATTTAAAATAAGGAGTCTGAGAAAGTCAGGTTCAAGTTTAAAGGGATTTTGTTTATGTTTATTTAAAATGTATCCATATTAGTGTATCTTACTAGATTATTTGTGGTCCAAATGTAAACCATGTTCGAATTTGGATGGTGTTTTTTGCTCAAACCTACAAGGAACAAAGAAAAAAATTTCATGAATTTACATTTTGTATATCAAAGAATATATAACTTATTCAGAAACATGCAGAAAACATCTTGCGAGAAAATGGGATATCTATCACAGATGTCAATATATTAACCCTTCTTTTCTGTCTTCTATACTTATCTTTTATCACAGAATTGTTGGGTGAAAAATGTATATGATGGAAGTGTTGGGTGCAAGATGTATATAATGGAACACGTGAGATAAGAATGTGATAGCGCTAATTTGGGACGTCGCGGTGAGATATTTGGCCAAGTGTTGAAAGGGATGGTCGTCGGTCGGGTTCCTGATGTGAATATATAGATGGAAATGAGGATTTGACAGTCTGCTAACCGATCAACTTGTGGAAAATCTAGAAGCCCGAGAAAGTCAGGTTCAAGTTTAAAGGGATTTTGGTTATGTTTATTTAAAATGTATCCATATTAATGTATCTTGCTAGATTATTTGTGATCCAAATGTAAACCATGTTCGAATTTGAATGGTGTTTTGGGCTAGGATTTTTGTTTTTCTCAAACCTACAAGGAACAAAGAAAAAAATACACGACTTTACATTTTGTATATCAAAGAATATTTTGAAACATAGGAAGATACAATACATGCACAATATAGAACAAGAACATGTACAACGAAATGAGTTAATTTTACGAAGAAATACAAATTCTAAATAAAAACACCAAGCATTGAATATTAACATAGAAAAACCTCAAATATTTATATTTAGATAAACTAGGTCAAAAAATACATTTGAGAATATTTCCCCAAAAAATGTTGTCTTCGAATTTGCAAAAAAAAAACTATAGTTCAATACATATTCTGTGAAATAAAAATGTGTTTTCCAGAATGAATCTGATTAGGACTGTCGCGGACTACGAAGCAAAGATGTACAAGAATGAAGTTTGCAGAAATAAGAAAGTCGATGATGGAAAACAACAAAATCTGGCAAGAAGAAAGAGAAAATTGTCAGATCTGGATTAAAGCTTTGTTAGAATAAGTAGATGAAAACAGAAGAATTTAATCAATATCAACTTACTATGATGGTGTGTCATGGCTTGTCATTTCTTCGTTGATGTCCTTTATGGATTTCCTCGACTTTGACCTTCATTGGTAATCTGGTCGACAACCTTTTTCAACCATTCTTTGATGTAGCTCCTCATGGGCGCCACATTCATTTCATGCCAGATTTTTATATTAAAGAGTTCACTTTCCAAGTCCCTTATATCAATAGACAAGTTGTGCAATGCTTCTTGAACATGTTTTTTCTAATTGCATAACCGACTAGCCAAGTTTTCACGTCATCTTCACCATATTCAAGAATGCCATAGAAATTTTCAAATGACAGTCTTTTATAGATATGAACTTGATCATCGTATGATTGTTTGGTTAAAAACAACGAGTTTAATATCAATTTCGGGTCCTGGAATTCATTGGTGCTTCCAACTAGATCTATCTCAGTTAGTTTCTTGAATAGTTTGTCTCTTTTAGATATGGTCTGGCTACATTATTGAACAATACCAATGAATTTCTTTACCTTTTCTTTGCAACATGTGTTTAGTTGGTCTATTCGATCCAGGGGAGATCCTCTTGTCTTCTTCCAGATTCCATCATACTAGTAAATTCAAAACCAAATGGTAAAATTGCATCGAGATAAAAACCTTGGTTGTTCTTGAAATCTGCTTGCAGATACTCATGAAAAGCATGCACTATTGTTTCAAAAGAGACCATATTCTTTGACATCTCCCAAGCTTCTATTATTAATTCCATTCTTCTGTTTATATTCTTTTCTACATAGTCTCGAGACGATGTGAGAAGGCTTTATGATCCTTTTAACTTTGGCACAAGTGTGGTGGACCCGACCATTGCCGAAGGAGTAGAAAACAATGGAAGAGGCATTAGATTTTCATCCAATTATTTGATTCACGTCTTTAACATGAGGTTCTCTGTTTCAAGGTCTCTAATAGAGTTTTCTAGAGGATGTCCAGTTGCTCGGTGCATCTTGGATATCTGGGAAGGGTGCATGTTATGTAGGTTGAAATGTGAATGAGATGTGCCTTTCTTATTATTTACATATTTGTTTTCAATAATCAATTTTTTTGATTCGTTGTAAAAAACAACGCTCTGAAAAGAAAAAGACTCTTCTTTGTCCAATGTATCTATGCCAAGTATGTCCATCCCAGGATTGTGAGGAGCAATGTTGTCTAGGTGATCGTCGTCAAGGAACAATTTTTCAATGTCAATTTCTAGGTCCATATCTTCGTGGGATAGATTGTAGATATCAATTTCTCCCCTCGATCCCTCCTGTTCTTGGACTATTGTTTTCCATTTTTAGCTCGCGGGAAGCTTGTGACAACTTTCAATTTTTTCGGAGGGAGGGTTCTTATCTCCTCCTCCGCCTGAAGAACTATGTGTGATTTTGTTACTAGGGTAAGACGTTGGAGTACTGCCATGAGATGTTGTGGTCTTGGCTATGGCAATCAGGGATTGGGCACTTTTTTCACCCAGGTCTTTTCATTTATTCTTGTGTGAGTCATTGGTACTGGTTTGGAGTCCATTTAGGATAGTGTAAGTGAAAGAAATGTTGAAGTGGTTCCTGACCATGAAATATTGGTCTTTCCAAGGCATAGACATGAATTGTCCTTTCCTTTTTGCATGGAAAAAATGCAACCAGTAGATGTACTCCCCTGCTATTCCAGCAAAAAACATTGTACCGGACATGTGACATGGAAGGAAGAAAGGATTTTTTTTAGACCCGAAAATCCTTATAACATTATAGTTCTCCATTTCTTCTACTGTGTCCCTCCTATCCAGGAAGATTGTTGGTTGGCCAAAGAACCGAGGGAAATACCTTCTGTTAGCGATATTTCTAGTAAGGGGTGTTAGAATGCGAAGGAGTGGGTAAAAAACCCACTTGTCCTAAGTTCGGGATGCAAATGCGTCTATGTTTAAATGGAAATCAATTCTGGACGACAGGATTTCACGCGCTCGGATCAATGGCGTGCATCGGATTCCGGAACCCCCCCCGCCTTTCTACCTTTAAGCGGAAGGGGGGGGGTCCGGAATCGGGGGTGCACCTCTTCAACGGTCGAGATCAAAGCGCTCGGATCAATGGTGCTCAAGGCGATTCCAGACCCCCCCTCGCCTTTCTACCTTTAA
>SNQJ01S0186035.1:0-18652 GCA_010110895.2 Picea sitchensis | reverse complement strand
GATGGACGTATGTCCTTCAGGATTTGGCTGCACAAGTTGTCAAATCTAGTATCAAATTACTTTACTGTTTCATTTTCTTTCCTTTTGATTTGATTAAATTGCATCAATATCATTCCACTATCCTTCTTTGTTTTCCATCTTTCCTTGAACAATTTAGTGAAATCTTCATAATGTGCCAAGTGATTGTCATGAAGCATTTATACCACTTTTTAGCATCTTCATCAAGAGATATAGCTAATAGCTTCATTGCAACGTCTTCATGTTCTACACCATTGTCTTCCATGGCCACACCAATAGCTTCAAAGTGCTCTTCAGGTGTGATATTGTTGTTCTTGGTGAAATTTTCCAACCATTTGTGAGACTCTTTGGGAATTGTATTGGGATGCTCAGGGATGGTAGCTAGATTCAAATGCTTGTAAAGGATTCCAACCTAGGAACGAGCCATTCAGGTGAGGAGAAGGTTACCTTGAAACAAGGTTTTGACAACAAAGGAATTATGAGGAGGTCTTTTTCGGTAAACCTTGGAAGGCTTGAATATTCCTTGGGGAAGGGTGTTAGGGGGATGTGGATTCTTACATTGTGGAGTTTCCAAATGACCTTAGAAATTTCATCGAAAGGGGAGAGGGAACTTCCCTCAGGTGGAGTCGCCAGGAAATCTATGATAAATCTTTGGGATAACTTTCCAAGGGTCAGAAAGGGTCGAAAAGGATTCAAAATCCTCCCAGGAAACGACCTGAAAAATATGATCGCACAATTTGTAGTTTGGGAAAATCCCAACCCAATCCATGGATGTGTGACACAACTGGGAACAACTATCACTATCACCTTAATAGATTTCCCCCTCGTTTTAGTGAAGGATAAATCCAACACAAACGAGGCTTCCCGGGTGACCCTAGGGGGATTGCGATGGAAGATTGAAGGTGATTGAAGAGTGCCCCTATAGTTCAAGGTCAAAGATGGAAAAAATGATTGATGAAGAGTTGTTTGAGATGATAAATGGTTGCCAAGGTATCATACCTGCAAAACAATGTCAAACCTGCTCGGAACAAGACAATATATGATAATACAAGCCTCAAAATCAGTGGGGATTTAGCAAGTAACCTTGTTGTCCCAAATTGAAGAAGGATGGAAATGTGTGTGTGTGTGTGTGTGTGTATCAGCAGTAAAAAGAGTAGAAGAGCTGCAAATTATACCATCAAAATCAAGTGCAAGATGTTGGAAATAAAGTTAGCAACAAGTAGATAAATTTTCAAAGATTAGAGAAAAACTTTGATAGAAATTAGAGGGATGTTACTAAGTGTTATCAACAATATAGGTAACAAACTTATGGTTGTAGAAAAAATTTTCTACTACAACAAATTCTAGCCACTAAAATCAACAAGTAAACCACCCAAACAATAGCTATTGACCAGTAGAACAATTACCAAGGATTACAAGTGAATTTCAGCGGTAGAAGAGTGAGTAAAAGAATGAAAGAGGATGAGTTTTCTGCATCCCTATTTTCTGTAGCTTAAATTTTATTACAACAATAAAATCACTTGGTTAATCAAGATGCCCTTAGGGCACAATGTAGCTTAAAGCATGTAAAATCAAATTCCAAAATTAAACAATTCAATCTCCTTGATATCAAGTTTACCAATGCATAATATTCAATCTCTAATGAAAAATATTAGTGCCTCATCTATTGGGTTATGGAGTCTCTTGTTTATAAGCTAGGGTTTATTACTTCTCTAGGGGTGTAAGCCCTTTTACTCCCTAAAGAAAACAAACCTTGGCAAGGTAAATCTACAAGGGTGTAAGCCCTTTTACTCATTGCAACAACCTTTGAAAATAACCTTTTCAATTACAACAAAGATAGATCTTGATGGATGGTGTATGCCCTTATAGTCCTCCAAGGGTTTTGAAAAATTAACCTTGAAATCAAGAAGAAAACATACAATTGCATAAATTTCTTACCTAATCCAAGAGATAGCCTTGGCCTTTTTCCTCCGATAGACAAGTATTCCATCCAAAATGCACCAAAGAAGAGAAATATAAAATATCCCAAATAGGGTGAAAATTTCAGCCAAGAATGTTATGTAATTCTCAAGTGATGATGATAAAATGAAATTGAGGTGACCTTTATTTATATGAGGTCACTTAAAACCAATTTGTCCACTTGAAAATTCCATCAACAAATTTGAAGGAGGATGACTTCCTCTATTTTCCTTTTACAACCTAAGAATATAAAATTACATAAAGTAAATCCCTTAGAAGGGTGATGTCATGCTCTAAAGGGTGATGTTGGGCCTCAAAAGTGATATGTTGAGCCTTTAGATGCAAGTAGTTGGGCCTCCAAAGGCCATGTGGCCATCTCTCATGCTCTGGAGTGTAATTCCATGCATCTTCCTTCTTCAAACCACATCATCTTTCTTTCAGAACCATCATTCCCACAAACCCTAGCCTTTATCGCGACGTCGGGGCTTGGAAGTTGATGTCTTGGGCCTCCAAAGGCCAACGTCCAAGTGGAAAGGGAGATTATGCTATCACCTAGTGGTTTCCAAGTGCCTCCAAAGGAAACATCCATTATCTCAAGTGTGAAATCGCTCTAGGGTCCTCTGCCCATCCTATGGGTCATGGCATCCATCCTTAGGGTTTTCAACTCCCCATGAAGGTCAAAATGGCACAATCCTCCATGGAATAGCTTACACTTGGCAAGGTCCCACAAATACAAACAAGTACGCCCTCCAAGGGTACACAAGTCACATGTATCATGCCAAGTAAGACACATTTAATAAAAGAACCACCCAAACATGTGCATTAAATCCCCTCTTTTCAAATAAAACAAATGCTCAAAGACCTTATACAACTTGCCAAATTTAAGCATGTGAGGGTTGTCATGGTGCCCTATTGGGTAGATCAATCCCCAAGTCGAGTGTTTCCCAAGAAGACCATCTCTAAGTCATGTAGAAGAGTATGAGGTGGATGGGGGTATGAATTTTGAGCATGGGGTTTCTTGACATACTAGGGTCATATTGTCTCATTTATGGGTGCCTTTGTAGAGGGTGTGTTGCATCCTCATTTGCAATGCAACATTTTTACAAGACCTTCATTTGCCATTAACTGATTATCATCCAAAAATTTGAGGGCTATGTGAAATGGAAAGTAAGTAGCACTGCAATTTCACTTGAAGCTAAGAACACATCGAGTGTCATGTGCAAGGAAAGTAAAAGATACTACAAATGCATTCCCTCAACAAGCGAGACATTTATTTAATTGTGTGTTTTCCTTTTTTACATGTCCTTGTTTTTTTTGTGGAGAAGCATTTCATTTCTCTGAGGACCTTAGGGTGAGCATATATAGGATAATTTATGGCTCTTATCTTTTTCTAGCTACAACCCCTCTGGGCCTTTAGCCCCTTCTTCCCATGAAATGAGGTACAAGCCCTTCTTGGGTTCAATAAGCCCGAAAACCCAAAATATGAGGAAACCGAGGGGAATAAGCGTGGAAAGTGGTAAGTTACGATGGGAATAGTATGATGACCCTTCAAGGATACCCCCTAGTAGTAACTCTTTTCCCTAGGGTGACCCACTTACTAGGAAAACATGTCAACCACCAAGGTGAAATGAGGCAAAAGGAATAATTTCCAAGCGAAATTTTCAAAATCAAGAAAGGACCCTTTGCAACACGTTCAAATGCTTCAATCATAAAAATGACACTTACCACGAGACCAGACTTATTACCTCATGAAGCAAGACCTGTTTTCCTCTATGGGCCAAGCTAGTGTGGTGGACGCTGCTACTATCAATCAATGGTGTTGTGTGGTAAGAAGATGGGCTTTGTTTGCTTCATTGGCTCTTGGTACTCCATGTCTTCAACCTATGGGCCTCGATACATCATCTCCTTTTTTACTCCTATAAATGGGGGGTAACAAGTATCCTGAGAAGAAAGCAAACGTTAGATCATTTAGAGTAAGCCAACGCGTCTTGCTTTGGGATTTTTCTCATGAAGACAAGGGAAAGCACACAAAATTCCAGAAATTATGGCTAGGATTGTTTACTATTGCACATAATTTGGGGAATAATGCCTTCTATTTAAAGGGCAACCAAGAAATATGTTTTTTTGATACAATGAATGGGTTTCTCCTCAAGCCCTATGACTCCTCCAATGTAACTTAGTTTTAGTTTTGCATTATAGTTATGACTACAATAGGTTTGCATTATAGGATTGCATTTAATAATTTTGTTTTTAAGATTTAGATCATGGTTGTCTTCTTCATTTTCACTACCCTTGTATCTGCATATTTCTTGTGTTTCCTTTATATATAGTTTTTCATTTTGTTATTTCAGTTTTGAATTTTGTTTTGTTTCTTTGATTCATTGCCCTTTTTCTTGCATGGTTGCCTAAAAAATTAATTTCTAAAATGCATATACAGTTGGATGAAACCTAGAATGAGGTTGCCTACTCCATTCACTTGTGTTAAGTCTATTGATTATCTCTAACATGATTGATTTAGTCTATGATATTGCATGTTTATACCTTGAAACATGAACACAATGGCCCAAGGGTTCTTAATTCTCAACTTGAGTGGTAGCTTGAATGTCCCAACTACATTTATTAACCTTCCCTACTCTTCTTCATTGTCCCTTTGCTTCGTCCGTTGCAAAATAATAAGTAAACTCTATTCATCTTCTGCCTATTTTGAAAATGAGTATGAGTATTTTGTTTGTCTCAGAATTTTAGTTCAATTTTCTATTATACCATTGTTGAAATATGCACATATTCCTTCAAGCAGAAACACAAAATCTAATATTGTATGTTGCAAGTATGCCACACCTTAAGTGGAGTTGCCAAATGTTGACTCAAATTCTCATGAACTACCGATCAATTGTGAAGTGTGACAATGAAGTAATGCTAGGATCAAAATATCTTATGAATTATGAATCTTTCCTTGCCATAAAATCCCATAGGCCACCATAAGATGTCCTCCTAATGTGCATTTATTTCAGCTACTGGCAGTTGGTTAATGATTTATCTATCACAATGGTTGCATGGTAATCTTCTAATGTTATAATTGTAATGATTGGATGATAGCTCTGATGTACTATGGTTTCATTGAGCATGATGATTGGTGATGTTTGATGCTTGACTCCTTCATGGAATATATAAGTTGGATTGTGACCAATTTATGTTCTTAATAGTTACTTGTGGTTTTAACAATTATCATTTTGGTTCGTGATTGATGATATTATCATTGATATGTAGTCCAACTCTCCTAGTGACATCCACCTGTAAAACCAAGAAAGTTAGTACATTGCAATTGGATGAAATGCAAAGTATTGTGGCAAAGGTGTATTAAAGTTCGAATGGCATATGGGAATGCCAACACTCTAGATCTATCACAAACACTTAAGCAATGGAATTCTAGCACATGATACCACTATCCTAGCCCATTCATTGCATTGGCTACCTCTTGCAAACCATGGTAAGATATTAGCTACCCAAATAGATATAAACATCTAGATTACTCTTTGGTTTTGGGTGGTATTGATGTCCTAAATAACATTCTCATTCAACAAATAAAGGAAGTATTCCAATGCATTTCTCCAAGTCATTTTTGCCAAACCATGGACATCCAAGGCTTTTCTAGAATGGTGCCATTCTTATATTTCTTATGAAGGAAGATATTCCATGTCATTTATGGGGATTTGTTGAAGAAAGGGTTTTCTTCTTTACTTGAAATTGACCATCTTATTCTCATTCGATGCACAACTATATATGAGTTGGGGGGCCCATTTCTAGTGTATGATTGATCCCATTTAAGGTTTTATTCATTGTTGGAAAAAGGATTTCAAGCTGCCATGGAGAGCTCAACTTCTAAGGATAGAAAAATGTTGAAGAAGTCCCAAGAGGTAGGTTTACCGACAATCTGATGTTTATTTTCCTCTTACTAATTGTGTGCATGGAATACATCATTGACAACATGCCTGCGTATTTTCTTTTTCTCTTACCCTTCTTTCCCCATTTGAAATGCATTACCTCTGTTTTCCATGAAATTCATTTATATATATATGATGAATGAAACCATGCCATTAATAAGCCCTTTCTGGCCAATTTTACATGGTTGGTAATAAAATATGATGATTGTTCTCATCATTACAGTTCTTTGGAATTTGTATATTATCCATATTGTCATGATGAATGATATACTCTAATTGATCATCACATGAAGAGTGTGATCTAGCTCAGCCATGCCATATTTCTAAAGGAATATTGTCATCATTAAGTTCATGTTCCATCATCACATAAATTAGGCCTAAAAATTATATTATTATGAGATCCAACATCATCTTCGACATCATCATTGATGTTCATTTCTTCTAGGTTCCCTTCCCCCATCTAGATTTTTTTCCATTCAACATTTTTTTTCTCCATATTCATTGACAAATCATTAAATACATGTCTGGTCTTGGATCATAATGTATGTCAAGTAACCATTTGGGACTATTGTAATCGATGGGATTACAAAATATAGCTTACCAGTAGTGCAATCACACAACTATAATATACACAAGTAGTCTACAAGTAATATACAAGCATGCATACATAGAAGGAGGAAGAGGAGAAAAATAGGAGTGGAATTAGTAATTGGTAGCCTTCTATTATAGCATAACAATCACCATTTATACATCATATATTCACATATATTTATACATTTGTACTAGTGGAAGTTAGTTCCAATTATCATAACTACCTTGGTCGGTCGACCGATTCGACTAACTAGTTTCCTTATGTCAACAATTGACTGGTTTATTACAATTGGTAAATCGATTGGTGTAGTTGACTTATTTATTAGGACCTCCAAAATTACCCCCACACTCTAAGCCTTCTTCTTCTTGAAGAAGGGGGAGCTTGGAATCATACAAAATCTCAAAAATTAATACCCCAAAATTTTACAACAAGTCTATTTATGATGGCCCTTCTTGGACACTTCTTGGTGGCACTAGTTCTACTAATAATTTAGGTTGGTTGGAGGATGTTCCATTTGGTTGAGAACTGGTTGTTTGTGCATATTCTTTATCTATTCCAGTCTAGTTGGGATCCTCCATTTGGACACTAGAAGTCTGTGCTGACTCTTTTGATGTTGAAAGCTAGCTGGTTGATGTACTTGGATTAAAATTTTTATATATTGGCCTTAGAGGGATGTGGGGAGTGCATGTTGTGTAGGTGAATTTATTACTTGGGTGACTTTATGATCCGAAACAGATTTGAAAAAAGAATGGATAAGACTCAGTACTTGCAAGACCATTCGACAAACTATGATGGTTATGTAAACTATGTAAATGATCAACAAACATAAATTCAAACAAGACAAGCAAAATGAGAATGTGAGGAAAATTAAATGTCATTAAATTATCAAATAGGTTGAGGGACAAGAAGTGAAGAGCCATGGCTATTGTCCTTCCCTTACACCCTATCTCACCCTATCTCAATCTATTTCTTCAACTACACTCATTCTCAAACAATCTTTTTTTTTGGCCAAGATAGCAAGCACGAAGAGGAAGAACACATTGTAGTAGAGGTCGTTGAAATCAAAATACTAAGCCCATTAGAATATGGTTTTACCATTTGAGTTTCCAGGGTAAACATTGCATCCACTTTGTCATGGAATGTCTTACAATTATTGTGTGTTATAGCCTAGTTTGTGGAGTAATTATTTGTGATGAATTTGTTGCTCTTAGTTTGATTAATAGATAAGGAAGTCTGTCAATTGTAATTGTGATAGCTTCATATGGATATTGATTCGAGTTAATGTGATTTTGTTTTCTTTGAGAAAACCAAGACCGACCATGGTGCAGACCATCCCAATAGACAAATAATCCATGTCGTCCATTTGCTTGTGAAATAGAGATCATGGGTTGTAATTAAATAGTTGTTGTAACTATTTATCCTAGTTTCCATTTTGAGAATTTCTCTCATCTCTCAGAGGTCATTGGAAGTTATCTCTCTCCACCAAGGGGTGCAATCATAACAATGTTAATGCACTGGATCCCATCATAATTCCCCAGTTAAGCACACTTGGGATAGAGTTGTACTAGGATAGGTGACCTCCCATGAAGTTCTTATCCATAAACAATGAGCCTATGGCCTGTCCATTTCATCAATGCAGATACTATGTAGAAATTTAAATTTCTAGTCTTTATCTTAGCCTTGTACAAGATGCTCTATTTATAGTGATGCCACTAAGCCTTCGTCCTGTACCTTATACAAGGACATTTCTTCTCTTGACTACTAAACCTTTATGTAATCAACAAGCCCAATAATGTGTGTTACACATCAAAATTACTCACTTCAATGATGACCTATTATCGTCGTTACAAGTGTCGCAAGTGTCTCTTTTTAGCCATAAGTGTCTCAAACATCATACTACCATATCGCCTATGTCGTGTCTCTAACGACATTACAGGGACACTTAAGACACCTTCAAAGATTGGTTTAAGGAAGAGAAATCATTTGATGAAGAGTACAAAGCATTTGCCATGAAGAAAACTACTTAAAAATGAATTTTGGAGGGAAACGCTCCCCTACCCACTATCAGGGAGTGCCAACGCTCCCTACCCTTCCTTGGGGGAGCGTTCCAACACTCTATGCACCCTTCTAGGGGAGCGCTGGGATTTTTCAAGGAAATTTTGGGCATCGCTCCCGTACACACTGTTAGGGAGTGCCAATGCTCCCTACCCTTCTATGGGGGAGCGTTGCAACACTCTGTGCCCCATTTTGAGGGAGCGCTGGGTTGTTTGAGAAAATCTTGGGTTGTTGAGGAAAATCAGGGAAAATTCCCCCTCATCTCTGGAGTTGGTTGGATTCGAATCTGAGGTCAAGGATGGATCTTAGGGAGAATCCACAAATGATGGATAAATATCCTCAACCTATCCAAGGAATCTCTAAGGTGGTTGGGTCTCTCCAAGCTTATATAAGGAGACCTTCTCATGGTAAAAGCATATGGCAGTTTAGAGGCATCAAAATTATGATCTCATAAGGGAGATAACCAGTTAAGCATATTCATTTTGATGGTGGATTATTATAGGAAGGGGCTGGACAAAGAGAGCTTGGTGAAGTTGTTGCATCTACATCATGGTTGTAAGCAATTTGATTTGTTTTCATTAATATACATATATGCTTGGCTTGTTTCTTTCAAGGTCGTGTTTATTTTACATGAATTTGTCTCTATTAGATAGATCTGGTTTCAAGCTAATCTTAATAGAATAGGAAGCTTGTTCTGTCTTTGTTTGTTTTTCACGACTTATCGAGGAGCTTGGGGATCAAAGCTCAACTCAGACTGTGCGAGAACGAACATCATTAAAAAGGTACACATTTCTTCCTCTTATATATACGTTAGTTTAGCTAGGTTTAAAAGGATGTCAGTGACCAACGTTAGCACCCTTTCTGTCTTGGTCTTAGGAGTCTAGAGCCCAAGAGGGAATCCACTTGTCTGCAGGGGGATTTCTCTGTAACAACATGCCAATGAAATCCTTCAATTCTTGTCCATGTATAACTTATTCTGACTTCCAACAACCCATTCGTAGCCTTTTTTTTTCTCGGACCATTTCTTCCTCTAGAGATGAATGCCAATGAGTTGAAGTTGACTCAACTTCATGTAAAGGATATCAACCAAGTGGGAGACGAATTGATCTGAGGTAACAAATGACCAACTACTGTGGAGTCAACCAAGGTAGTGAACTCCACTCAAGCTACGACATAAGTTGACCAAAGAGTGGAAGTTGACCAGGGTAGTGAGGTTGACTTAGGCTACAATATAAGTCGACTAGAGAGTGGAAGTCAACCCAACAATGTGTTGATTTGACCAGACTAGAAACAAAACGCTTAGGTAATGGAAGTTGGATCCAATAAAGAAGAAATCGACCTGAGGTGATAACTCGACAAGCTTGAAGTCAAATCAACCAAAGATGAAATCCAAATGGATAATTACAGATTTATTTGCCCGGGGGGAGAGAGTTTAATGTGCATGGTCCATACAAATCCTACACATCCACGTGCGGCCTTTGGGAAAATAATAGATTCCCTAACAATAATAATTCAACCCAATGAATTAAAAATGAATACAGACAAAGTCGACCCAAGATGAAGCCAACCATAGATGAATTTAATAATCCCGAGATGGGTGAAGTTTACCAATAATGAATAAAAACTTCTGGAGGAATTATTAAATCATTTGGGTGGATGGGAAACAAACCTAGCATGGATATAATGTCTAGATCATACAAAATTGTCTCAACACATAATTCTAACATCCAAGCCAATCCCAGGGTGCATAGAATTAGAGGATAACTTCTAGCAATTAAAAGAGTCGACCGACAATGTTAAATCATCCTAGACAGAACTAAATCAACTTGGCAATGAAAATCATCTTTGGGGGTGAAATTACAATATGTAAGAGTGAGTAACTTTTCCCCATAAGGTTTAAAAATGCCCAACATCATTAAAAAACGTGCCAGACAATGTAATTTCACCTAACAACGTATAAAAATGCCCATATAATTAATGGTTGGTGCATGCCATGAGGAAACGTTCAAGAAGGTGGTAAAACACCTTGGGAGAGAGAGATAACACCCAACGACCTCTGAGAGATGAGCAGAATTCTCAAAATGGAAACTAGGCTAAATAGTTACAACAACTATTTAATTACAACCCTTGATCTCTATTTCACAAGAAAATGGACGACATGGATTATTTGTCTATTGGGATGGTTTGCACAATGGTCGGTCTTGGTTTTCTCAGATAAAATGAAATCACATTAACTCAAATGAATCTCCACATGAAGTGATCATAATTGAAATTGACAGTCTTTCTTATCCATTAATCAAACTAAGAGCAACTGTTACAAGGAAAATCTCTCTATGGATAGGGGTAAACCAAAACAGATGCAATGACAAATAGAAATCAACTCTAATCTCAAATATGTTATATAAATGAAATTCTAACAAGACAAGGTTAGGATTCTACCTTGTCCGGACGTTTGTAGACGACCACCGTTGAACATGCGACCCAAAGCTTTATACCTGGAAATTGTCCTCAACAACCAATATACACAAGCATATGGTGATAATATATAATGTCAACATATAAATTAGCATAATCCATTAATATACATGACAAATACGCCCATGGAATAATAATTCAAATATTTGCAAGACGTCAATTGGACGAGAAAAGAGTATTTCTATTAAAATAATCAACAGAAGTACATAGGTGACAAACTTTTGCAACGACACATATAGGAACCGAGAAACTAAGTCCCTCCAGCTGGGCCTCCACCACTTAAATCCTCCACAAAGGAAAGCTCATATACAAAAGTCAATGACGTTCTCTATCACAAAGAAGGAAGAGCTTGGGGGTTGAACATAAGAAGTTTAGACTTTCAAGGACAAAGGGATGCAGATTCAATATGAATTGAAATTTCTCTAGAGTGTCTTTGCTCTCAAAGTTGAATTGTCAAATTGTCTCAAGGCTTGGACATGGCTCAATTTATAGCCTTCAAATGGAATTCAGGGGCCGAGTCGGAGCATTTCCAGTATATGGAAGGTCAAGGATCATGGATCTCGTGACATGGCATGGAAACTAGACATATTTTTAATTCTAAGCACCAAACCCAATGTATGTGGGCTGTAGTTGAGAAACCAATGTATACACTTATTGTATAACTGATAGGGTGCATATATGTGGAAAAGTGTGCATTTTTGCCTCTGGAATGAACAAAAAAGGACTTCAAGTTTGTAGAGGGTAATGGAAAGCCAACCAAGCAAGTTGCATTGAGTGAGGCAAAATTTGTTGTATTAACAAAAGATTCATCAAAAAGAATTAATCCACAAACTAGACTGTAAAACAAAATAATTGTAAGACATTCCATGAAAAAGTGGACACAATATTTATCCTAGAAACCCAATTGGGAAAACCATGTTTGAATCGTCTCAGTATTTTTATTTCGACAATCTCTAGTACAATTCTTTCTTCCTCTTCATACTTTCTCTCTCAGCCAAAACAAAAAGATCATTTGAGAATGAGAGTAAGTGAAGTTACAGGGAGAGCTAGAGAGTAAGGGAATGCTAACAACCATGGCTCTTCACTTTTCATCCCTCAGCCTTCTCTCCTATTCAATAATTTAATTACATTTAATTTTCCTCTCACATTATCATTTTGCTTGTCTTATTCAACTTTACATTTGTTGATCATTTACATAGTTTACATAACCATCATAGTTTGTTGAATGGTCTTGTAGGTACTAAGTCTTATCCATTCTTTGCTCGAATCCATTTCAGATCACACCTCCCCAATGAGAGGCTTTGGTATCGAAAAGATGCTAAGGATAGACGAGGGAACTTGTTTGCAATTTGGTTCCTCTCATACCACTTCACTTTCCTTGGAGTTTTCCCTTTGAGACCAATCTGGATCAGTGTACTTATGTCTTCTTCTATGACACATGGCTCTGACACTGGCTATTGGCTCTAGCTCATAGCTCTATTTTTGGCTCGCTTGTTCCTTCATTGAAAATGTTTGCTCACTAACTCTCAACTATGAGCAATCTCCAGATCTAAACTCTGGACTCAACATCCATTCCCATCTCCTCCTTTATCTTGGAGATAGTCCACCTTGGCTGCCAATGAATCCAACTCGAATGTTGGTCTTCTTGCTTAATGTGACCGTAGCACATTGCCATCACATGACAATTCCACAAGGGAAGTGTGGTTACCTTCTTTATCTAGGATTGGTTTCTTCTTGTCATGGAAACAACTCTTTGGTGCTTGCACATGCTTACAAGCACTTTCAATGTTCTCCAGACATCCCCAAGGTCATTAGCCTCCATGCACCACTCTCCAACACATGTCCAGGAAGGAGTTCTTTCGATGCAATATTGAACACAAGAACTAGATTGTGGTTTCCCTTGGTATCAACCTATTGTTTATCTTGGTGGTCTCAATGTCCTCCTATGCTACTATAGTTGTTTGGAGAACTTCTAGCTCTTGGATTGGAGAGGCAGACCACTCTTCATCTCTTGCAATATTCACTCTCCACACTCTTCTCATGGATGTATGGTTTCTAGGGTAAATCTCTGGATGAATGCACCAAAAGTTTGCTTCCCAATGTCCACTCAACTTGCAGTGGTGGAAAAATTTCTTGGCATTGTAGTATGGGTTGCTTTACATGATTCTTTTCTCTATTTTCCTCTAAGTATGTTGTCGAAATGGAGAATCCCTATTGTCTTTCTTCTTCTAAAAACAATTAGGCACATTTCACGCAATTTGTAATTATGCCAAAGCCCCAATAAAAGTTAAATGAAATCGGTGTAACAACAAGATAACCCACCACTTTCACCTTAGTAAGAAATCCCCATGTTTTAGGGATGGATGAGGTCTAACCTAGGGGAGGCATCCTCGGTAACCTAAATGGATGAGAAAGCTAAATATATGGCCAAGATATACCCGCCTCTCATTGGTTACCCAAGTATTAAAACCTCAATAGACAATAAACAATGTAAATGTATGATGGCTGAAGCAAAATCATAGTTAGATGACGCTTTATAACAACCAATAGTAATTTGTAACAACTACAAGAATTATATATCAAAATTGTATGAGAAGACAATGAAAAATCAATATTTATCCAATAGATCAATTAGCACTTATTCCTAGCAATTTTTGAATAGTTTAGGTTAGTGTAAAGTTAGTGTATGTAGGAAAATGACACAAATTAGATGGATATAGCAAATATTGTTGGACATAGTGTCATTAATGATTAATGTGTTGTCATTGATGTCAAACAGTATAACAATATACAAAGCTCATGTTAAATAAATATATACAGTATGACAGTATGCAGAGATTAAAAATCTCAGAAGGGAAAGCACAGTGCAGAAACATGACCATGATCAAAATCCCCACAGGACAAGTTAGGGTCGTTGGATACGCAACCACCGAATCAACGACATGGATGGATTGTGGAGAACAAAGGGAGAATTAAACAATGCGTTATTTCCAATCCTGTAATTAGTCTAGATCGTCATATCTCATCGACTCAAAGATCAACGACTGTGGTTGATCCACCAACAATCACACAACTTCAAATTGTGGAGTTTGGGTGACAAACTGAACCACACACAAGTTACGGTTCTGCAATCCACATCGATCATTGGATCAAGTTAAGTGGAAGGATAAGATAAGCAAAGATGAAGACCAAGGCCCCGGAGTCCCGAAGTAAATGAGGACCGTCTGATATGAATTCCCAAAGTAAATGAGGACCGTCTGATATGAAGTCCCGAAGTAAATGAGGACCGTCTGATCTATTCAGAGCATGCCAAGGTAGCAGTGGTCAACTTCAGCGTTGACCACTTCGGAAGAAAAGGGTTGAAGTAAGATAACCCAAAGGTCGAAGTATTGAAGAAAATATCAACCGTCTGATATGAAGAACACTTCGGGAGATATCAGGACCATCAGATCATGTTTTAGTGGAAAGACAGAGTAAACCACAAATAATCCAAATTTTCGACGGTTGTTGGATCGTGTTAAACCTTTTTCGGGTTAAAGAATGACCACTAGATGAAGTCAAAGTTACTCGAGGATTATACTTCGGGGAATCTCACTTCGGGAGAATTGAGAAGTGTAGAAATTGAATTGCCAAAAGTCCTGAAGGCCAAAGTTTTGAAGTCACAAGAATAAGACATGTATCACTCACATTGAGAGTCTGCATCATCAACAGTGACGTCAGAAGGGACACGTGGTGTAATCAGATGATGACAAGTGTCAACATCCCATAGGTACCTTAGGCATATGTAAGAAATGAATTTAGGTGACACGTGGCATCCACTCAGGAAGTGCCACATCAACAAGTGACGTTAGCAAGTTACGTCACTCTGGGATTTTTTATTTCGGGAGTTTCACCACCAACAAATTCCTTAAGTCCCAAAGTCCTGAATGTTGAAGTCCTGAAGTGGACAAGAGTCATCTGATTTGAAGAACACTTTGGGTGCATTCTCAACCGTTGAAGATTATGGACACACATCTTTTATTCGGGATATTTATAGAGAGGGTGGAAGTCACAAGGGACAGAGTGCCGAAGTACCTACAATCGTCCATCTTATCAGGAGATTAAAACGTGACCGTTGATTTTGATAAGTGATCAAGCACTCGCTTGGCCTCGTTCCTGGTCACCGCCTGTGGTCATATGGAATACGAGAAATAAAGGTAAAAGATAATACATTGCTTAAGTTGATAAGCACGTGGTTTTGCGTTGTCGGTCATATGTTAATGGTTTGAAGGAAGTGCCTCAACAGAACTTGATTTCTGTGGTATTTGCAGAGATTATGGTTAAGTTAAATGAAGAGGTGTGATGGTCCAAACGAAAGGACACAATGTGTTATAACTCACACCAGTTTGAAGATTATATAAACAAGAAAGAGTGGTGAGAATAAAGTGTCTTTGCAGTTTGGATTAGAAGATATATTAAATCACAGAAGCAGAGAGAAAATCAATGAAGACATGATACATAAGTTTTCCAGATTTAGAAAATAAGGGTGGTTGGGTGGTGCAAGGGCAGGTTGGAGCCTGTAAGGGAGTAGGTGCTTCCTTGTCAGTTGTAGCTGACTAAACAGGGGGTCGAAGCCTCCTACTAGTTGGTGCTGGTGAAAAAGGGTGCGGGTGCATCTTGATCGGTTGGTGTTGATCTAAAAGGAAGAACATCTTCCTTCTATGTAACTTGCAAAACAAAATTTTGCAGTTAATAGAAAAGTGTTTGTGGTTTTTCCCAGTTGGGTTCCACGATAAAATATTGTGTTAAAATTTTGTTTGCATTAACAAAAGAAAAATTGATAAATTTATTGTGTCACTGATTCACCCCCCCTCTCAATGACATGATCTGATCCTTCAATTGGTATCAGAGTGGGTCTCTTCACTAAAGGTTTAAATCACTTGAAGAGAAATATACATCAAAATGGATCAGTAGTCAAATATGTCATCAAAAGTCCCCCTATTTGATGGTGAAGCCTATGTCTTCTGGAGTGTTAGAATGAAAATTTATCTGATGTCCATTAGACTGGAAGTATGGACATTAGTTGAAAAGGGATATGATGTTCCAAAAGCCACTCCCATAGAAGTAAAAGACAATAAGAAATTTTGGGAACATGCAAAGGCTTTAAACACAATACAAGTTGGACCGAGTAAGAAAATCCTTGCTAAAGTACTAAACTATAATAATGCAAAACAACTCTAGGATAAATTGGAAACTATATATGTCGAAGATTCCAAGGTAAAGAGGGCCAAACTTCAGACTCTCAAAGTACAGTATGAAGGTCTAAAAATGAAGGATGATCGAAAGGGTTGATAATATTGTTAATTCAATCAGAGGTTTGGGAGTAGAAGTATCGGGCAATGAGTTAGTTGAAAAAATACTAAGAACACTACCTATCCTATACAATCCTAAAGTGTCCATCGAGAGAATCTAGATAAACTCACCATGGATGAATTATATGGAATCCTTATAGCCTATGAGTTAAGATTAGGTCATGAGACCCTTCCAAAAGGAGAGACAACATTCAAGGTGCTCAAGAAAACAAAAAATCAGAAGCAAAAACCTCAACCCAACCATCATGAAGAATTTGATGTAGAAGAAGCCAATTTTATGAAAAAATTTCAAAAAGGATCAGGGAAGTACAAAGGCAAGTTGCCTTTCAAATGTTTTAATTGTGGCAAGGTTGGCCACTTTGCAGACAAGTGTCCCTATCCCAAGGAGGACCCTGAAGATGAAGAAGACACCATTAAACATTACAAGAAAAAGGAAAAACCCAACTACAAGAAAAAGTTTTACAAAGGGAAAAATATGTTTTACTCAAAAGAAGAAAACAACAGTTCATCAGAGTCTAGTGACAGTCATGATGATGAAATAATTTTTCTAGGTATTGAAGAGCCCAATGAGATAGAAGAAATTGAGCATGAGGAAGAGTTAGAAGATGAAGTAGAGGTTAATATGGAAGAAGAACTTATTAGTGCCTTGGATGAATTAATAAAATACAAAACCAAATATACACAACTGAAAATTTTTGTAGTTGAACAAAAGGAAAAACATGAACAAAAAGAAAAAGAGATGGAGAAACTCATGAGAAACCTGAAAAACCAAATCCTAGAAGCAAATAGGATGGAAAAAATTATGGAGAAGTCTATTAAAGAGAAACAAATAACCTGTGAAAGAATGAAGGCAAAATAAGTTCACCTAAGAAAATAACTTGATATGAAACTTATTCAAACAAGATATGAATATAGCTCTAAAATCTTAGATACGATTATTACCACACAAAGGAATTCAGGTAACAAAAATGGAGTAGGTTATTCTCAAGAAGAAAACCAAGTTAACCCAAAATCTTATGCAATTGCTCTGCTCAGTACATTCAAGAAGAAAGATGTAGAAAAGACCAGTAATGATCAGAACTCGAGAGGACTACTTCCATCCATCAAGAAGGAAAATAAGACAACTCCAAAGAAGGTTTATCAAAACAGGTATCCTCACATTTTTGTTGGTTATTGCTTTGCATGCTCTAATTTTGGACACAAAGCTATGAATTGTAGAGCATATGGAAGGAAAAACTTGTGGGTCAAGAACTATAACCTTAAAGATAACCAAACAATAAATCAAGTTAAAAGCAAAAATTATAACTCCTTTGCACCGCTACAAGAAGGGAACCCATAATGCTTCAGATGTCATAATTATGGACATAAAGTCAGTAATTGCAGATTAATGGAAGTCTCAGAAAAACCAAAGTTCATTAGAGAGAAAATGAAGCTTTGGAAAGAAAAAACATCAAAGGAGGAAGGTCTTATTGCCTTAAAAGCCAAAGATAAAGAAGATTTCTGGTATGTTGACAGTGGGTGCTCAAAACATATGACAGGAAACAAGGAAAAATTTTTGAACTTAAAGAAACAAAAGGGTAAAGTTACATTTGGTGACAATGCTTCAGGTAACATACTTGGGAAAGGCACTATGAGTTTGGGAAAAGACAAAGCCAAGAATGTGCTGCTTGTTGAAAAAATAAAACCTATCCTATTAAGTGTCAGCCAAACCTGTGATCAGGGGCACTTTTGCATCTTTGATTCCTAGAAATGTGAGATTACGAGAGAGGACTCAGGAAAATTGGTTGGTACTGCTCCTAGAACTCTCAAGAATGTATATATACTGAATATAAAATTGGATGAGGAGTGCCATATAAATTTAGTAGATGAAAGTTGGCTAAGGCATAAAAGGTTGGGGCACATTAACTTTGACAATCTAGTGAAAGTCAACAATCTTGGGGCAGTAAGAAACTTGCCAAAGATCATAAAGCCCTCAAATCCTATGTGTAGACACTGTTAACTAGGGAAGCAAACTAGAATAAGGTTCAAAACAAAAGAATACTTAACCTCAAAAACTTTAGAGTTTGTTCACACCGACCTCCGTGGACATACAAGGACCAATAGTTTGCAAGGAGAGTCCTACTTTATGCAGTTCATTGATGACTTTACTAGAATGGGTTGGGTATGTTTTCTCAAGGAAAAATCAGAAGCACTTAACAAATTCAAAGCTTTTAAGACCCTTGTTGAAAATGAAAAGGAGATAAAAATCAAATGTCTTAGAT
>SNQJ01S0186034.1:0-11831 GCA_010110895.2 Picea sitchensis | reverse complement strand
AAGCCTTTTGAGTTGATTTCGGGCTAGATACCCTGCCTTTGCGTGTGGATCGGACTGTCGACTGTCCCCCCAGGCCTTACTGTTGTTTGTGGTGACCTTAGTGGCCTATCTCTCTAGGTTCTTTCCCAAGGTGACTGTGAAGGGAAAAGTATTCATGGTACCTAGAATTGACGTTGACCAAACTCACTTGGGCTCCTTGGAGGGTATACCCACGATTATGTGTGGGAGCTTGCACTAGGGTGTAAGTCCGTTAAGTAGGTCATCGGCGTAACTTTTCCACCATAGCCCCGCCCCTTCTCGTATTGTTGTTACGACGTTGGATTTCATCACCAACTAGTGGCTTCGAAATTAGAAGTTCTTGCTTGCCTGGTGATTGATTCCTAGATTTTGTTTACTAGTGCGTGTTGTTTGTTTCTCAAAGTTGACCATAGGATTTTCTTCGCTAAGTTTGTCACTCGTTTACAATAGCTCCTCCACGTCATTCACGTAGAATGCAGGGTTTATCTCCAGATCATCTGGAAGGTTCACAACCCTTTCCCACAAGCACACCTGGAGGCTCTCCGACGCTGAGTGAAACCCCAGTCGTCACCACACCACAAGTGGAACGAACTGATTCTCTCGAACGTTTTCGAATTACAAATACTCGAGAGGATTTTCGACTTCCCAGTGATTCTCAGCACCCTTTTAGACGACTGAATTATTCCAGAGATTTAGTTGTTACTTCTTCTGGATCACCCATTGGGCCTTTTCTCGGCGTAGAAGGCCAAGATCCTTTTTGGTCTGCAGGTGATTTCCGAAGGACCCTTTTCAGTCCTGGTTCACCTGTGGTCTCTGAAATAAACCCTCCGGTGTTTTCTGAGACAGAGACTATACCATTGAATACCACGTATCACTTTACTCTCCCTGCTGAGATGGCCCATCTCGCGAATACTACGAGTGTCCCAACCGGGTTCACTACATCTGGTCTTGCTCCTATAAACACACAGCGAATGCCCGATGTCACTCCGACACTTCCACCCGGATACCATGCATTGAATGCCTTGTTGAATGCTTCTGTTCCAACACCTCTGAAAACCCCATTTGGTACTCCTGGTGGTCCTTCTTTTCCTGGGCACCCTATTCCCGGTTTTATTCCGACACTCACTCAATTTCCTTCTGGCAATCCTAATCCTAGTGGCAATATTCCATCCATTACACCCAACTTGTAGGTTCCTGTTGGTGGACACGGTGGTACGATTCAATTTCATATTATCGGACACAATCCAGTTTCTACACAACCTTCGATTGGAGCACAACTTCCAGTTGGAACTCCGCCTACGATAGGGGGACCTATCTCACCTTTTGGACAAAATATACCTCCTTCTTTGGCCCAGTATTGGAATCAGATGATACAAAATCTTCCTCAAACGACTGGGGGGAAACAGTTGCCTGTCCCTACTATAGGCCAACCTTACCCAGGTATACCTAATCCTATTTGGGGAACGAATTCTCAAACTCATGTCCCCACTCAAGGTTACAATCCCTCGAGCTACTATCCTCTTCAACCACCACTGAATCAACCTGGGTCTTCCCATTATGGGAAAAATGCTTACGGTCCTACTGGTTTGCCCACAGGGCTTCCCCCCCAAAGTCACCAGTACCCGCAAGTGAATCGATAGTTACCTTTTCTCGCTACTTTGGATTCTCCAGATTTGTCTAGGATTTTAAATGATCCTATTCATCACTCTCCCCAATGGCCTACTATGCCGACCAAGCTTCCTTCAGACGTTCCTAAATTTGATGGTAAAGTGGGAGAGGACCCAAAAAATCATGTTATGACCTTTCACCTATGGTGTTCATCCAACTCGTTGATGGATGACTCTGTTCGATTATGTCTTTTTCAACGAACCCTTACCGGTTCTGCGAAGTGGTATATTGAATTGCCACGAGGTTTCTTCTCTGATTTTAACACTTTAGCTATGGCTTTCCTTACACATTACCAGTTACCGATCCGTTATGATATAGGGAATGAGATTTTGACTTCCTTCAAACAAAGTAAAGGAACTCATATATCTGATCATATCCATGAGTGGCGAAGGAGACGACGTCTCATTAAACTTGAGCTCCCCGATCAGTGGCTGGCAGAATAGTTTACAAAATCCTTTGTGAACGAAATTGGTAAGGAGATTTCCATGGGTGGTGTCGTCATGGAAGAGAAGGCTACAATTCGTGCTCAATATCTTGATCTCGTTTATTCACAAATGGGAACTCTGTACTATTTACTACCCGATTTACCTCGTCCTAATACTTCCAGCACTTCAACTGCTCCAGCTGCTTCGCATGCGGCTGATGGTGTGATTGGTACTGCCCAAGCCCAATCACATTCTGTTTCAAGAACAAACCTTAAATTGGCTTCTTCTAATGTTCAAACTGCTCCATCTCCTGCCACTCCCACCGGCAAAACTTATGAGGTAAATGCTATCCAATCTACCCCAACCGGTAAAAACAAATCTAAAAAGGGGAGAGGCAAGAATAAGGAGGGCAAAAATAATAATCAAGTCGAGCAAACTAAAACTACTCTTGTTGATGACCGGGATAAGCGCAAACCCCGATACCCTTGCCTTATTTGTGGTGATGATCACTACATGAAGGATTGTCCAAGACGTGCAGAGGTCACTAAGTTCCTTCAGGGAACTCCGAAACCCCCTACACCGACTGTCTTGTCCCAACCCTTCCCGTCTCAATAACAGGCTCAGTTGGTCATCCATGACCAACCATCCTCTTCTACTACATCATATATTTTGATGTGTACTGGTGATTCTAAGCAGAACAACGTTGCCCTTACAAATCGAGCCAAATATTATTCTCCATCTAAGGAGAAGGTTGACGATTTACCTTCTGCTTTGGTATAACCCTCTCCAACAACTCTACCTACTAACGGTCCTCTTCATCTTGAACGACTGAGCCTTGAAGCAGTTTTGCGACCCCCCCTTAGGGTGTCGTACGAAAATAGACTTTCAATCCTCATGCTCGTGCGGCCCAGAACTATAACATTGTTGAAGATCTGGCCCAGGCACCTTCCACGATGTCAACCCTTGAAGTCCTTCAGTCTTGTCCTGCACAAAGCAAGGCACTGTTGAAAGCTATAGGTGGAATTGACCCTACAGATACAAATTTGCTAGTCTTTGACTTGGATGATCACATTCCATGGTTACCCCCTCAACTCGCATTTCAAATCCATGTTTTTGTCTCTAACAAGAACATTTGACGAACTGTTATCGACGAGGGTGCCTCGACTTGTGTTATGTCTCTTGCTTGTTGGAAAGCCATTGACTCTCCTCCTTTGAATGAATCCCAGAACACTCTTAAAGCCTTCAATGGCTCTGGTTTTAAGCATTACGGTGTTCTCCCTTCGTTTCCTATCTTGTTAGAAGGTAAAATGGTCCAAGTCAAAGTGGAAGTCTTCGACGCTCCCCTTGATTATAATCTTCTACTTGGCCGCAACTGGATCGATTCCATGTGCGCTGTTGTGTCGACACTTTTTAGTGTAGTACGTTTACCTCATCAAGGAAAGGTTTTTACCATTGACCAACTCGCCTTCTTCAATTTTGATACTCATACTGGCAACGCACCATTTATTGTTAAAACCCCGTCGGGTTATGAGAATGTCGGTGTAGGCCTTTTAAAGGACTCCTCGTTAATGGGTATTTTTCCCATTCCTCCGTCCGATATTCCATGCCTGTTTGTTGCTTCTATCAACATGATTTCCATATTGCCTCATGAACTTCTTGTGTCTTTCAAACCCTGAATAATCCCTGACCCTGGAGATCATCTTCGTTTTAGCGACGTAATGCCGTTAAGTCCGGTTGAATCCACTTATCAAGCGATTCAATTGGCAACACCTTTTACTCCTTCTCTTGATGAGTTGTCTCCTGATCCTTTTCATGTTATTTTTCCCACTGATGAGATGATCATGTCCATCATGGAGGACACCCCTTGGGACGATGGCCATCATCGTTCCATTCTCTTTCTGGAACAACACACTCTTGAGAACTACCAACGGATTTCGACTTCGTCGACTGTTGTTGTCATCTCGACTATTCCCGGATCTGCACATGATGTGTTTGCCAAAGGGAACCTCAGTAATATCTCTCCCACGATTCCCATTGACATATCTGTTAAACTTGGAATCATCGAAAATGTCCATATTGGAGCTTCGTGTTCCCAAAATGAAATAGTCACCTATACATCCCTGTTTAAAGAGTTTCGTGACATATTTTCTTGGAGCTACGAGGAAATGCAAGGTATCGACCCTGCAATTGTTGTACATGAGATAAAGACATATCCCGATGCTAAACCCATCCGGAAATGCCTTCATCCAGTTCACCCATGTAAAGCGACTTCTATCAAGCTTGAAGTTGAATTTTTTTTGAAAGCCGGCTTTATTTATCTGGTGGCTCTTACAGAATGGGTTTCCAATCCTGTCCCGATTGACAAGAAAGGCGGCAGTATTCGTGTATGTGTTGATTATAGGGATATTAATAAATATTGTCCCAAGGACAACTTTCCTACCCCTTTCGTCGATTATATTGTCAATGACTGCGTCGGAAGTGAAATTTTCTCCCTCATGGATGGTTTCTCCGGCTATAATCAAATTAATATTGCTCCCGAGGACCAACATAAAACTGCCTTTATTTGTCCTTGGGGTACTTTTGCCTATAGGAAACTCCATTTCAGACTTAAGAACGTGGGCATGACTTTTCAACGCGCTATGACTTATGCTTTTCATGATATAAAGCATATCGTTCAACCCTATTTGGATGATTTGCCAGCTCATTCTATGCGCAGAGTCGATCACCCTACTTATCTCCGAGCCATTTTCGTTCGCTGTCGGTTCTATCGTATACGTTTAAATCCTCATAAACACATTTTTTGTGTAGAATCAGGTCGTCTTCTAGGTTTTATCATTTTGCGTCAAGGGATCCGGGTGGGTCCTGTTAAGGTTGAGGCGATTCTTAATATCCCTCCTCCTTCTACACTGTGCCAGTTGCAAAGTTTGCAGGGGAAAGAAAACTTTCTTTGTCGTTTTATCCCTAATTATGCCGAGAGCACTCGTGGTTTTACACGGCTACTAAAGAAAGATTTAGAGTTCATCTGGGATACCACTGCCAACAATTCTTTTGAAGCTTTGAAGTTGTCCCTCACGCGAGCTCTGCTTCTCTTTCCTCCCGATTATAGTCGTGATTATTTCCTTTATCTTGCTGCCTCAGAGTACACTATTGGCATGGTTCTCGTTCAAGAGGATGATGTACATGATGAACATGTTGTTTATTACCTGAGTAGAAGTCTCACACCCACCGAAATCAAGTATCAACATGTTGAAAAACTGGCCTTGGCTGTCGTTCAAGACATCCAACGCTTCCGACACTATATCCTCTCACGGAAAACTACGGTGATTTCTCATTGCAACCGTATGCAACATATTTTGACACGTCAATTGCTAGGGGGAAAATACTCCAAATGGATTGTCATACTCCAGGAGTTTGACTTGGAATTTGATCACGCCAAGTCTAAGAAGTCCTTAGTTTTTGCTGAGTTGATATGCGATTTTCCTCACTCTGCCATGGAAAATGTAGCAGTAGATTCATTACCTGATGAATCTCTTTTCCTTATTAGCACTGATGATATTTGGTATGGGGATATCATTATCTATCTCCAAACCCATAATTTCCAGCCTGCTTTGTCTAGTACTGAACGACGTCGCATACGCTATCAAGCTCGTCAATACATTATCCTTGGGGATACTCTTTACCATCGGGGAATCGACTCTATTTTTTGACGTTGTCTCACGTTCGACGAAGCCGAGAAATCTCTGAATGACTGCCATTACGGAGCATGTGGTGGTCATATGTCTGGGTATGCTATTTCTCAGAAGATATTATGCACAGGGTATTTTTGGCCTTCTTTATTTAACGACTGCATTACTGCCGTTCAGAAATGCCATGCCTGCCATACCTACAATAAAAAAATTTGGTCACATCCCGCTCCTCTTCATCCTGTGGTCTCAGTTGGTCCTTTTGCGAAATGGGGCATTGATTTCATGACATGTCACCCTCACTCGGTCGGGGGGCATGGTTACATCATTGTAGCCGTTGATTACTTTACGAAATGGGCTGAGGCGATGCCGACATTCGATAATACTGGAAAGACTGCAACCTTGTTTCTTTTTAACCACATCATAGCTCGTTTTGGTGTTCCCCAAGCTATCGTCACTGATCACAGTAGCCACTTTAGGAATTTTATGATGTCTGAACTTACCGAGAAGTTGGGTCTTCTCCATGATAACTCAATGCCCTATTATCCACAAGCTAATGGCCATGTCGAAGCAATCAACAAATTTCTCATAACTATGCTTCGACGGATGACAGGAATTCATAAAACAAGTTGGCACACAATGTTGTTTTCAGCATTGTGGGCTTACCAGACATCTGTCAAGTCTGCTACTGGGTTTACACCTTTTCGATTAGTCTATGGTGTGGAAGCCATTCTTCCTATAGAATGTGAGATGCCTTCTTTGAATCTAGCTATCGAACTCCTACCCAACACTTCCGCTGAATAAGATCGTCTATTGTATCTTATGCGATTAGACGAAACTCGACGTGATGCCACTCTAGTAATAGAAGCCCAGAAAAAACGTGTCAAGGCCCAGTATGACAAACATGTCAAGCCTCGCGTTTTCTCTGAAGGTGATCTTGTTCTTCTCTATGAACAAGATCAAGATTTGTTAGGAGCTGGGAAATTCGAACCTTTGTGGCGAGGCCCTTATATCGTTCGCCGAGTTTTGGAGAAAGGAGCATATGAGTTGGTCGATTACGATGGCATCCCTTTGAGTGAACCCAGAAATGGGTTGTACTTGAAGAAGTACTATGCATAAGTCATCTGTGCACAAGTACTTGTATTTTAATGTATCATACTTTGTGTGTGTTACTATAGTTTTCTTTTGTCGTTATCTGGTATCTGCCCTTATGTGATGTTGTGTTTGATTTCTAGATGTCGGAGTCTTTGCTACCCTATATTGGCTTCGCTGATGGTGCTAGCCGTAGTACTCAGAACCTCGCTTCCTCTACGTGGGAAATTTATACCCCAACAAACGAACTTGTATCTTTACGAGGTGTATGTCTTGGCCGTGCGACCAACAACATTGCAGAGTATAGCACCGTTATTGAATTATTGGTTAATGCTATCTCGCTTGGGATTCGTCATTTGGTTGTGTGACTTGACTCGCAGCTGGTAGTACTATAGTTAGGTAATGTCTATTCTATTCGAAGTCCTACTTTATTACAGGTGTATCTGCAAATTCGCCTCTTGGAACGTTATTTTGATCACATTGAATATCAACATATTCCTAGATGTCTAAATACATTAACAGATGCATTGGATAATTATGTATTGGACAAACATTTGAATCATTTATAAATCAGACACATCGAAATTCACACAACATAAAGTAAACCGGTAGAAGCCGTCTATATATATAACGATCAAAAGAGTCTTTACAAAAAGTTTGTCCGAAGACCAAAATATCAAAATTTGAAGCTCATAGCTTCTACAAAGTGACATCATGGATGACGTTCACAGTAACACACTACTGCTCTAGCAACTCTACGGAGAAGTCGACTCATAGATGCTGATACCCCTACAGTGTGACGCTGATCACGTCATGGAATCTCTTCCAGAGTCATATATGGAATGTGTGCAGTCAGACCCTCTAAATTCTGTTCCACCACCTGATAATCCTCAGCATACTGTGGTGCTGCTGCTACCTCTCCTTGCCTCTGGATAGGAGAAGTGCCAAGAGGTCTATACGGTCCAACATTTGTGTTATCAACAAACAATTTTATGTTAGTCTTTGGATGAATATATAAAACAAAAAAACATTTGAATATGATAAAAATTCACAAAAACATTTAAAAAGAAAAAAATGTGTGTACTTCTTACCAAGGTCTCCCCACTGAGCGTCCTCAGGAAATGCCAAATCCGGATCTCCTCGGAAATCCATCCCAACATAAGCGTAGTCATCAACCATCAACATCTGTGGTTGAATCCAGTCAAAGAACGTATCATCATATTTGATGATAGGTCCTGCTACGTGCCGGGCCATGAGCCGACGCCATCTCAACATCCGTGGATCTCTGGGAACCGGTAAATTCCACTCCACCTGTAGCCTTAGTAATGGGACCTGCTCTAGGAAGAAGGATACCAACAAAGATCCATACCCGAATTGCTTCAGGTCACCCCGCCTACATTTTGTTAATTGCCTTTTTATACTGCGCAACACTACATCTGCCCAGTTGAACACTCAAGGCTCAGTACACTCAATAGCGTACTGGAAGTAACTCTGTAATGCCATATGCGGAGCAGAACTCCCAGTCATCCGAGCTATAGTGAAAAGGATAGTATGGAGGGTCAAGTCTGTTACCCCCCAGACAACCACTTTTCCTTTCTTTCTTTCGGCCTCAGGTACGCAGTGTAAATGACAGTACTCACTCATCGGTAGCCCACAACCTCTACTACCAGTCACGCTCACATAGTATCCTTGTCGAGACAATCCGATCAAAAATTAAATGTCCTCAATGTCTAAGGACAGTGTGTGGACCCCCACACGAAACACTTGCTAATCTGGGTCCCACATACAGATCAGGTACTCTAATAGTCTGACCTGGGCCCTCATGCCAAGGATGCGAAAGTATTTCAAGAGCCCACCGTCTCTCAAAGCAACTATGGTAGGAGGATGATTCTCAGCCATTGCATTATCCTCTTCATGTTCTCTTTCATGCCACTCAAGCACCATATTGCTGGTCAATTATCTGCATAAGGAACATAAAAAGAGGATTAATAACTTTTTTCATGATTTGGATCTTTTTCTTTGGCTAAAAATTTAAATTTTTTTTGGGCTTTGCGATTCTCGCAGGTGCCCCATTTGATCAGTGCGAGAACCTCGCAGGTGGCTTAAGGCTCACCTGCGAGAATACATCATTCTCGCAGGCCCCGTATGGCCTACCTGCGAGAATGCCAACACACATGTAGGGTTCAAAAAACCAACTTGAAACTGAAGATTTAACCAATGAAATTAAAAATTTAAACCATGAAAATGTCAAGGAAGAAGAGCTTACCTTAATGTCATAGACGACTCGTTGAATGGTCTCTCGTAGATCCCGCAAATTGACGCCAAAATCGGAGGGTAAAAGAGGGGTTTTTGGAGCTCAATAGTGGAAATGTAAAATGATGTGGTAAAAAAGAGTATTTACTCATTTTATTTACTTTTACTATGTCATTTTGGGTTTTTTATGCTTATTTATCGATTAAACCTAATCCCTAATATCATGTTGAGTGTAATGACTTGCAGGCGTGATGATATTGATGATTAAATACAAGGATATGGACATATTTTTCTTCGTTATGACATGTTTTTGATTGTTTTTATGGTTTTTACATAAAACCTCGAGCATCGTTTTTGTCCGTTCTTGCGCTCGTAAAAATATGAGAATGTGGTCGAGCATACTTTTATCACTTTTTCGGGCTCAACAAGGTTATACGAAAAAGGAACCCCCCTGGAGTCCTCTTTAAGCTCTTTTCAGACTCTCTAAACATGAAAAGATCGCCGAGCGACCTTGCTATTTTCACGCTCAATAAAGTATTTGAAGTACGCGTCTGGTGAGTGATAATTTATCTCTTTTTTGGTCTTGTCCAAACTACTTTACGAAAAAGGAACTGAGAGAGTTCTCTTTTAAGTGTTTTTCCAAACTCTATAATCTTGAAAAACCTTCGAGTTTTCTATCTCTGGACTCGTTAAATAAACATTGACAGACCCGTGATGGGACCGAACCACTCCTTCTTAGGGTTCGTTAAATATACTCTGAGGGACTTGTCCGAAGGATGAACTTACATCAACAAGCATATGTTATCCTCCTCAAGCTTGCGTAAAAATAAAGAGGTACTTGCCAGAAATGGTGGGGGAAAATTTGGGAAGGGATATGTTTTCATCGTCGTATTAATTGGCAGTCAGTGTCGCTCTTGAACATGACACCCCCTATTCATCATTTGAAGCCGGTTTGGGAAATCCATTTGTCTCTCATTCAATTTGCTACAAGGTCATTCCATGTGTCGTCTTTGAGTCAATGCTACCAAATCATTGGTCGTGTAGTTCATATGTTCAAGAGAAGTCCATCTGAAACCTATATTGAGTCGACCACATGCAGTTATCCATTCTCTCCGTGTCAGCCTTCCCTGTGTCTAAGTCCTACTCTGTTTCAATTTCAAAATCTGTTACTCATTTCATGTCATTGATGGGGGATACATCAAGGCCCTCCTGTGATGATTTTTGTTCCGTCAACTTCAGCTCATTATCCGGAATCAAGACTTAGAAATTATTTGGTACCTTGGAGCTTGCATGCCTCAATGGAAAGTTTCCTATCTTTCGATAGTGGGTTTACATCATTGATCCCTGATCGAAAGATTTCATCGGATGTTCAAATTCAACTCATTTATTCACACTCGATGGATTGTACTATGTACCTTGGGAGTCATTGACATCAATGGTGATTTCCCTCGCACTTGTTAACGATTTCATTAGTGACTGGTAATCAAGTGGTTTCTACCATGTTCGACTTCAACACATGTAATCACATGGTTATATTCGTACTTTGGGCAATGAAATTGAAGACCCTAGATATCATCTTTGCGATCCAGGTTGCGATGGAGTGTGTATAATTTGCGACACATAGATCCACTGTGTATGTCTCGTGGCTATGCCATCTTGATTTGAAATTTCTCGCATATATCCATAGTGTATTCCGGTGGCTATGCTATATTTTGACGGCATGGGTCCACATTGTATGATTGGTGGCCGTGACCCATGTCTATAATGTCATCATTCTGTGATCTGAGTATGGGAATGCCTACCTCATAATTGATATATATGATATTCGACAGATGCTTGGTTGTTCGCAGGTTTCCGATTAGATGTGCTCCTGGTTCTCAACACACACATGCAACTTACAAAGTCTATCGACTGTCACTGGTTCCAATCTCATACTTTGGGGGGCATTCTGTTACCCATGATTTTGGTCATCATGATGATGTATGGATGATGGTGTACTCAGGCTCTTCATAGGAACTTTCTCCTGAGAAAAGTTACTGTCTTCTCTTTCCAGAAATATCATTTTTGAAGGAGGTTCACAGGCTGCTAGTATATTTGCCTGTGAGAATGTATGATTCTCGTAGGCTAATTTAAGCCAGGGTGTGAGAATTTCTCACTGTGTTGAACTGCTAGGGTGCGAACTCTTTCTAAAGCAAAGAAAAAGGTGAATTATTGATGCTTCTAGAAGGGAATCTTCTAGAAGGATGAGATGGCATTCGAATGGTTTTCCTAGTACTAGATTCCCTGATATTTTGGGATCACTCTTATCCAAGTAACTAATTCATTCTCTCCTATATATTGAGGGAATTCTCATGGAAAAGGTTAAGCAAGCAAAGTTAAGCAAGAGATTCATTGGAGAATTAGTGAAAGATTTGTGTGAAGGACCGATGCTACAATAGCTTGGAGACTCTATCAATTTCATCCAAAGGAGTTGATATTCTTCATGCAAGTGAGAAAGTGTGTGTGTCAGAGCCAAGGGCCATCGAAAGGAAGTTTGTGACATCAAGGCTCAGGTTGTAATCTTTAATTTCCATTAATATGATACAGTAATATGTCCCTTTCCCATAAAGCCATTTCCACTTTATTGTATAATTCCTTGATCATATACATAGATGGACTGTTGAATAGATTGTGCTTTCTTCACTTTGGTTGG
>SNQJ01S0186031.1:5647-16574 GCA_010110895.2 Picea sitchensis | reverse complement strand
TTAATTTTGATTTTTTAACAATGTATTAGTAATTTTTTTAATAAATCTTATTGTAAGAAATTAGATTTTCTTTAAAATTAGTTAAAATAATAATACTAATTATATTTCCCCTCCCTTTAACTAAAAGTGACTTTCTTCTCAATAACAAGAGAGTTAAGGAAGAATTGAATAGTGTAAATAACAAAATTTAATCATAACTTTCTCAATTTGCAATAAAGGATTTTCTCACTTGACAAGAAAGAGATTGAGGACTAAAAAATCCTTGAAGAAAAGGTTTGAAAAAGATTGAGGACTAACAAATCTTTTAAGAAAAGGTTTGAGGAGAAGGTTTAAAAGAGATTAAAGACTAACAAATCTTTTAAGAAAAGGTTTGACGTAGAAAATAATTATGTCATTAACTATGATTGAAAAAGACACGTTAAAAAGAAAAAAGGTTTGAAGAGAAGGTTTAAAAGAGATTGAAGATTAACAAATCTTTTAAGAAAAGTTTTGACATCCATTCACAATGATTGAAAAAGACATGCTAAAAATAAATTCATCCATTAAAGCTTATTTGTGTATGTAAACATCCGTAATAAATACATTCCAGTGATAATTTTATTTATATTATATATGTATATATACTTACATCTTATCAAATAATTTTAATTATATTATATATGTATATGTACTTATATTTTATTGTAAATCTTATCATATATATAATTCTAAATTGTGATATCAAATATATAATACATGTTCACTAATCAACTTTGTTAAAACATATAGGAAAATATATTAATATAATATATTTTCCTATTAATGCCCCCTTTCACCCTCTATATTTTGTTAAAACATATGCTAACCTTAAAATAAAATTCTTATTAATAGAGATATTTTAACTTTCATTTATTAAGCATCTACAAAAATGGTGTACAAATTTAATCTCATTCAATTAAAAAAATTGATATTTAAAAAAAAAAATTGATATTTAAAAAAAAAAAATTATAATTATTTTTATATTGCATATATATCAAATCCTAATGTTTTATGTATACAAAAATACACATTTATTTTTACTTAAATTTAGTTATATAATATTTTTTTATAAATATTATATTATTATTTTATATAAGCATCATATTTTTTAAAGTGAATATACCATAATGTAAGCAGAGTATCACATAGTAACATCTTTATTATATGTGATTGTAAATGTATTAACTGCTATGAATGCAACTATTGTTATAATTTTTAAAAAGATCAAACAACTTTTAAAAAACTTAATTAACTGAACCAAAACATATTTGACCGAAATATGTTAAATCCCTATTATTATATATTATTAAATATATTATTATATGTTGAAGAAGTAAGTCAATTTTTTTTTTATTTATGTTTTGCTAACTCGATGGGATTCCTCCCCATACAGCAAATAATATTTAAAGGTTAAACTTGCTTTCTAATTTACCGACAATTTATACAAACCCTAACCATAGCTCTGTCAGACACGATTTACACAATTAACCCAAGAATGCAAAAATTTGAAACGGTGCTCTTGGAATTCTTGGCATAGGAAGTCCAGAAGCTCCATAATATTATTAATTATTCACATTAAAATGTTTATTAGGATCATAGAACGATCGAAGAAACAAAGAAAGCTGAAATCCGTCCCAAAATTACTTCCTCAGCGAAAGGAAATTATTTAAAATGCGTCGGGACGGACAGTGGGTGGCTAGAAGTGGTGATCCTTTACTTCCTTTTTAGATTCCTTCTTTTCGTGATGCTCGTGGAAGACGTAGCCCCCCGCTCCCACTGCAGCTGTCGCTGCAATCGCTTCCCCGATCTTGTGCCTGTGTGCGTTCTCTGGATCCTTCTTTGCTTGATGTTTCTCATACTGCATACCGAATGACCTAATTAGTACTTCGATGAGAGTATATGATCTAGTTTATCGACTCATCAGCAATCAAGGGAATTCAGATTTAAGGAAACCATTAATACCTTCTCTCCATAAAAATCAATTGACCTCGTCACTAGTAAAATTAGAATTAAAGAATAAGAGATATATATAGAGTACCAGTGCAAACGTTCCAGCAGCGACTGTTCCCAGTTCACCTAAGTGCTCCATTCGCTTATGATGCTTCTCCTCCTTCATCGCCTTCTCGTATGGCGTCGCCTCTGAGGCGGCGTTCTGATTCTCATCTTCCTTTTGATGGTGGAAAAGATGGTGGTGTTCATGATTCTTTTCCGACATCCTTTCCAAAATATCAACTACAATTGAACGGAAGGAAATTCAGAAACTGACTTGTAAACCCTAGCAACAATAAAAGCAGAACTGAAATGCAAGGAATGCACAGACTGACTTCTACACCCTCACAATACTCAAATTGCTGAGCAGATTAGATTAGATGAGAAGAGGGTGGGGAAGTGCCGTTATTTATATAGCCGAACTTGGATATTAAACAAAAAATAATACCGTGTGGAACCCGCGTTCACGCGGAAGAGAGTGGGTAGTTACCAGAATGGCCGGTGCGACCACATGTTCTTTCCTTATCCGAAAGAGGGTACAACCGAGAAAGATCCGTTCGATCGAAGGTGCCGGTATTTTGAATTCCTGAAGTAATGACACATTGATAATTAAGAAATTCATAATCGTTACAACAAAAAGAGTGGCTGTAGATGAGGAGAGGCGAAGAAGGAGACCTGTCTCTATTAACGTGGGCCTACAGAGTTTATATATTTGTTTTCGTTAATGTCATGCGTAACGACGGAACAACTAGAACAGAATATCTGGTCCAGGCTACACTGATTATTGTGTAGAAAAAGTTAAATGTCTCCCTAGTTACTTTAATCAGTGGGCTATGTGACGATGTCAAGTTATTTTTTAAAATATGCGGGTGCTTTTATTTAAGCAGGTTTGAAAATGCTTATGGTTTGGCGTTCAATAGTTGAAACAATCAAACTTATACTTGATTACTCCTCAGACTGATTGAGATGAGCGTTGAATAGCGACACTTTTGCACATGTCTCACGTATGTATATGCAGTTGTAATTGACTACTTTTATCTTAACGAAGTTTCTTAACTCATTAAAAAGACGTTGAAAAGTTCAATCACGTCTCTTTATCATTGAGATACTCAAACTGGAAGGTTTGAAGTTAGGGTGCAGGAGTATTTTTCATGATATGATCTGATCCGTTGCTTTTGGTAAGCAGCATACTTATAGTACAAAATAAGTTATTTAGCACAACAAATTCCAATCTGATAAATGAAAAGTGTTCTTGTAATCTTAAAGAATATAATATACTCAGAAAAATTTCCATAACCTTTTCATCAATATCTTTCTTTTAAAATAATAATACACCTTCATAATATTCAAGTTTGGTATAGACTTTGTTCTTAACAAAATTTAACTATATAGAAATCTTGACTATTTTATTATAATTGTCATACTCATAGTTTAGTTAAAAATGGATCATTCAATACTCATAGTTTAGTTAAAAATGAATCATTCAACCTCTTAGCATGTGTTCTAACATTGTTCAGTGATCTTTGAGTTTATTTAATGTTATTATATTGACATTTATAATAATTAAAATCATATTCATTGTAATGTATATAAAATTGGACCATTTTTTAAATTAAAATAATTTATTAGTTTCCAATTTATAAACTTTATAGATGTATATATTGTTATTTGAAATAAAAACTTATATGATTTCTTCAAATTAAGAATATCAATTATATTTAAAAGGTTTATTCAACTCAAAAACATTAACCAATTTAAAAGTGATTTTAAGAAAATCCAAAAATACATATGTCTATAAAATATAATATACAAAATCCAAGTTAAAAAAAGAAAAAGACATAAAACCAAACAAGGAAAAGTAGAAAAAAAAGTAACTTATTAACATCAATAAAAAGTGTTTGTAAACTTAACTAATTTAAAAAAAAAAATTCAAATCAAATGATCGTTATATGACAAAGCCCTCCTAAGTTAAGTGCCAAAATTTGAAACCCAAACTTTTTCGTTATATGACAAAGCCCTCCTAAGTTAAGTGCCAAAATTTGAAACCCAAACTTTCGAAAATAAAAATTTTGGAAGACAAGCGAGCCATGACAGAAACTTGTACAAATAATAATTTCCACTTGCCAAAAAAAAGTCAAAAAAACAAATTGGTAAAAGAAAAAATAAAAAAATAAAAATTCTCAAAAATAAAATGATGAAGTTTTGAAATTTCTTTGAGAAATCTAAAATAAAAATTATTTTTGGTAATTTATCATATATAATATTTAAATATTTAAAGGTGTTGTTTAACTGTTCTATATGAAATTATAATTTTTTATTATTTAAAGTACATTTTTGAATGTAGAAATGGATTAGTGTGTTAAAAAATTCTTCTCGCACTTTGATTATTAATTAACCACTTAAATATGATGATTCAACAATTTCTCCGTGATTTTGACAAAATTATAGAAAAAATGTCCCCGCAAATTCTTGTTTATTATAGACACAAATAGCTTCATTATATCACTATTTTTGTTCATCATTCACATTTGTAGCTCATCATATCACTTTCAAGTTCGACATTTTTTTGTTGGAGTTTCAATGCATTGTTAGAGTTCCAATGCATAGTGAGTTGTAATATCAAGTAAGAGTTCTTCTATCGCTAGCGATGACCATAACATTGGGCCTATTTCATTGTAAGTGTAGTCTAAACATTCGACTTTTGGGTGTTTTTATGGGCATAGTTTCTAATCAATTTTATCCAATATCCCATCAAAAATGGTTGAAACTCCAAATTTAAATGATTGAGTCTATATAGTTCAAGTGCCTCAAGAATTTTTCAGGATTTTCATTTTATAAATAAACCTTCAGGATTGCACATTATGCAATAATATCTAGATCATTCTTTCTGAGTCTCGTTTGTAGAAGTGTTTGGTCTTGTAGTGTGATCTAAGAAATTTTTATCTCCTTTATGGTATCAGAGCGGCTTTGCAAACTCCTCCTCGATTTTTTGGGGAGAAATGTGTTATGCTGTGTTCTCGTGTTTCTGACGACTCTGTGTAACCCGCTTGATTGATTAACATGTGTTGGCGTAACTTGTTCAGTTTGATAAAGAGTGGTACGGGACTATGGAATATCTCAAGACCATTCCCGATCTAGTATGGGACGAGGCAGGCCTCTATTGGGGAGCATGGAGATTTGCATTTAAGGTTACCCGCACAGTCCAGACATTTTTAAATGCCAGGAGGCACGAGAAACACAACAAATCGGGGGATAGAGTCCCAGGGTCCCAGATCTGCCAGTTCGTGCTTTTCTCACAAGGGTTCAATCTTTTAAATTTCGAAATTTAGTCCAAAAACACACCTTTCTCTTTGAACCATCACCATTCAGATCAACCGGATGATCGAAATCGCATCTTGGAATTTCTTGTTTGCATTCCTCGACCGAGACATCGATGATCAATAATTCATCTATTGAAGAAGTGGCTAATGTCACCCTCTTATATGGGCCTGTCAATTTCTAGGCTAGACACAATTGACAAAACAAGAAACAATGCAGGCAAGAAAAAAGAGTAGACAGATCAGGAACGAGAATGTGTAGAGTGTATTTATTAAGGAAAAACAACTGAGCTAAATAAGATCCAACAAATAAAGAAGATCAAGAACCTGACATGAATCCTAACACACTCGTACAACTGCAGTGTACAATCACTACTACATTGAGGTTTACAACTAACACTCCCTCTTAAACTCAAAGTTGAAGGTTTATAACTAATAGTCCCTCTTAAAATCAACGTTTACAGACATGCGCACTGATAAAGCCTAAGTGTTGCATTTGGAAATCAAAAAATGGATTTTAACAAAAAGAAATTCAGAAATGCAAATGCCTGTTGGTCTAGGTCTTAGCTAGGCATACAATAAATAACAAAAGACTAGACTTCATCTTTTCACCTGAGTTGGGTTTCTTATTTATCTTCTTCCAAGCTATGTATTGTTCTAATCTGGTCATTTTTTTCATTTTGGCGTTGATACTGAAAGCTTTGTGCTTTGCATTTTTTCTTTGTAACTGTAAATTCTTATTCAGAATTTGATCAGGTTGATTATGCCTATTTATTTCATCTTCTTCTGGAAGAAATTTGTATTTGATAGTGGCTTGATGCCACCACTGCAAGCTATCATCAATGCCCTTCATAGCTTGGTCTACACAGTAAAAGGAATTCTTCCACATTAACTCAAAATAAAATCTGATTTCTTCAAAACTCCATTCCATGAAAATGGTTTCAAACTAGTCTTCATTGAAATCCTCATCCATGTCTTCATCTTCCTCTTTTGGCTTCTCACCTACATACTCAAACAATTGGTCAATCTGATATAAAAAATTATAACAGGTACCATATCAGTTCTATTCTTTATGTTCTTTCTGAGAGCAGTTACCATCATCATCATCATCATCATAGATTGATTGTTCAATCCATTTCAACTCTGCATCAACATTATCTTCTACTTCAACTACTTCATTGGCAGCCATAAGTGTAGTGACTTGAATGCTACTACCATCAAACCTTCTTTCAAGAACTGCTTCTGCAATCACCGAATCATCTACTTCGTTCTGAATGTCAAGTAGGATTCCTCCTCCAAACATCATCTCATCAATTTTCTTCTTCTCTTCCATTATTTGAAGGCACTCATCATAAGATAGATTATCATCATCAGATTCAAATTCAAGATTTCTTACCTCTGTTTCAAAGAGGCCAATTTATGCACAATGTTCATCAAAGATCATTGATGTTAATCCTCTTTTTTCATCAAAAAACATTACTGGAATCATTTCATCAATGTTAATTGTAGTATTGATAGCTTCATCATCAATTTCTGTAGTTTTCTCATGCTCTACTTCACACGCAGATGCACCTTTTTTATTTTATTTTCGTATCTTTGCTTCAGACACAGATTCTCCTTCCTATTGTTCCTCTAGTAGCTTCGCTTAACACGCAGATGTTTCTTCTAGAGTGGAAACATTCGATAAATTGTTTCTCCTTCTCTCATTGTACTATGTTTCTAGAATACTCCAAACTTCTTTCAAAGATGTTTTTGTTGCAACCTTGTGCAACATACTATCATCCAAGGCTTGTTGGATGATCTTCAATTCTAATTCATCCATTTCCTGATCATGTAGATTATGATAACAATCTACAAGACACAAAAAAACATTCATTCTAACAGACCAACATTCAAAATTCTTACCATTATATTGTGGAAGTAATGGTAGATTCATGCTCATGTTGCTCCAAATATCATCAATTTTCTTCTGATCTGTTTCTTGTGTGAGAACCCCAGGTACAACTTGAACCTCTTCATTTATCTTTGCGAAATATACGACCATTTCTTTGTTGTTATCTTTCCAGATCTATCTGAGATCTCTTCTTGACTTATTGAGTCGTCTTTACTAACCCATGACAATGTTTCTTGGTTGTTCATTTACCAATTTGATCACACTTGTGGATAGAATATTCTATCTTGTCACACTGATACCGCTTGATGTAAACAAAGAGAGAAATTCGAGCTTTATCCCCTTTAAAAATTAGATCTTCAAGAAATATCTCGTTTCCTGGTATTCATCTTCCTGGATCTGACTATCCGAGCACAAGATATTACAAACTAAGAACTCCAAGATGAGTTCTTTATTGAATGTAGCCCATTAATGGAGGAATTGAGATATATGAGTTTACTCGAGAGCCAATTCTTATTTCTTTTTAACGAAAAATTTGAATGTTGGGCCCTCATATGACAAAGGGCTAAGAACCAGGTGCTCCGAGACTTTGGGGGTTTTTAAACCTCAGATCCTCTGAATTTGCCAATTGGCCAAGTCCCAAACATGAGAAAATATCAACATTCCTCAGTTACTTCGGGACTCCGAGATTTGGGATCTGGGTGATCTTCCTTTCTTACCTCTCAATTCCTTCGCACTCACAAACGTCCAAACAAGGGGAAGGGATCGACGGTCTCAATTAATCGTCGAGAAATACAACTCAGAATTACATCGGGAATTTTGTCTTTCAAAGATCAATGATCCTCAGACCTCGACAAACCAATGACCAAGATCTTCTTCGGAACTTCGGCCTTTAGGAGTTTCCATCTTTTGACTTGCGCTAAACTTTGGCGTGTCGAATCTCCAAAGTGCCAGATCAGCCTCCATGTGTCCTCTTGATTAGACGATTGAGATTTACATCGGAATCATGGGCATTGCGAGTTTCGATATGCACAACACCAAAAATCTATCAATTTTTAACCTTATGGAGTGTCATATCTTCCAACACATGTCCTCAACCTTCAATTATTCATATTGACTTCGGGCACTAGCCAATTCTCGCTCCAATGATTCACTTCACAAAACCCTCCTAAGTGCTAAGCCTCTGAAGTGAGATATTTGGTGCCACCTGTCCTCATTGATGGATGGTCTAGATGAACTTCGGGCTTTGGGCCTTCAGGGGTTATCGCTTCGTGCATCTGAATTTCCTCTCAAGTGGATATCTTCTGGAGTGCAGGATCTCCTGCCACATGTACTTTGTGATCAATGGCCTTGATTTAATCTGGCTGTTCGGAGCTTCAGGTGTCTGTTGACCTTTAAAACTTGAGAGTTTAGGAAGGAAGATTTCCTAGAGCCCGAATCCCAAAGTACTGAAGTAACTAGGGACCGTTGATCTTTTCTCCTGTTTGGCACTTGACCAGTTCATAAATTCGGAGGATCTCAGGTTTCAAAACCCCTGAAGTCTCGAAGCACCTAGTTCTTAGCCCTTGGTCATATGAGGACCTAGAATTCAAAACCCTCAAGAGTGGCCTCTGAAGTGATATATCTGGCACCACGTGTCCTCATTGATGGACGGTTTAGATGAACTACGGGCTTTGGGCCTTCAGGAGTTCTTGCCTCATGCATCAAAATTTCCTCTGAAGTGGCTATCCTCCAGAGTGTAGCATCTCCTGCCACATATACTCTATGATCAATGTCTTAGATTTACTCCATCGTTTCGGAGCTTTGAGCTTTTGGTGACCTTTAGCACTTGGTTCCTCCTAGAGTGATTACCTTCCAGACTCTAGGGTCTATTGACACACATCCTTTGCAAATGGATGGTCTTGATTCACTTCGGCTCTACGGGACTTCGAGAGTCTTGTGACCTTCTCAAACAGAATTATCCAGGATGATTCACCTTCTGACAGTAGGATCTATTGACATGCGTCCTCTACTTGGCTCGATGAACATGATTTGTTCCAGTCTAAGGAAATTCGAGAGATTTTGACTCCTCTACAATCTTTACATGAAATAAGTCGAATACGCAAAGTCCGAAAAACTTTGACGGTTAAATCCTGCGCACTTTTCCTTTATTTGACAACTACTCTTGGTTTGTCCCAGATCTAATGACTGAAAATTGTTCACCTTTTTTGCGCACTCCTTATCCTTTCTGATCTTGATTTAATGACCTAGATCTGTTCCCATGACCGATCTAATGACTGTTGTAGATTCTCCTTTGTTTATTCTGCATCTTCGTCTTGAATAAGGATTCCATGAATTTTTAAATACCTTCGTCTTGAATCTTATTCTATAAATCTACCTCCTCACGCTGTGATGTCTCCAACGCTCCTTTAACGAACTGCATACTGCTCTCCAGGATCTGTGAAGATTCTTACCTTACGCGCTCTCGTCTATGATACAATATTCTCTACACTCTTCCTCCTGGGATCAAGCTACTCTTCAGGCACTGTGGAGAGGCTCATTTCCTGAGCTCTTCACTCCTCGTATCGGGCTGCTCCCTAGGAACTTTCAAGAGGATCACTTTTTGAGATCTTCACTCCTCATATTGGGCTACTCCCCAGGCACTTGGAGAGTCTCACATCCTATGCTCTGATACCATGACAAAACAAGAAACAATGTAGGCAAGAAAATAGAGTAGACAAATCGGGAACAAGAATGTGCAGAGCATATTCATTAAGGAAAAAGAGTTTAGCTAAATAAGCTCCAACAAATCAAGAAGATCAAGAACTTGACAAGAATCCTAACGGACTCGTACAACTGACAGTGTACAATCACTACTACATTGAGGTTTACAACTAACACTCCCTCTTAAACTCAACGTTGGAGGTTTACAACTAACAACAACGACTATAACAGGATAAAAATCTCTACAATGCCTTCTATTCGATTGAAACGCAACCCATAAAAAATATTGATAATACAAAAATTGGTGTTGAAGTGGAAAGGAGCTTCATTGTAGTCAATTTTTTTTGAATTGTTATCAGAGTCTTTCCTTGCATCCCAAAAATCCTCCTCTTCCTTTTAATATTTCATATGGTTCTGATCAAACCTGGTATCGAAGGAATAATTTTGAATAAAAGGCATAAGAAGAAATGCAAGAGGAGAAGGAACATACATTGCCAATAGAAGAAACAAAGAACTATTCACGCGTTGGGCCGCTAGAATGAGTTTTGGAAGTCAGTTTGTTCTGGAACCTATTGTGTGCTACAAATCCAGATCTGTGGCATTTCCTTGTCTTCCATGTTTTAGATGTAGTACTAGATCTAGCCTGAGTTTTCTTTAATTGGAGATATCATGGTTCATGAGCCTTAGTTCCAGGCATTTTTTTGGCAGAATTTGAACAGTTGTTGTAATATTTTTTAAGATCTCTTTGTTTAGAGCTCGGGGTTCCAATTTTTTTAAGATTACATATCCATTTCTTGGTATCATTCATTGGGGGTATAATAGTTGTATGGACAAGAAATAAACAATTGTTTCCAATCATCTATTCTAAAACTTGTCAAAGAAATTTGCAAACTAAACTTGTTAAAGAAATTTTCAAACTTTGAGGTGAACAAGAGAAATCCAAGGTTAGTCTTCAAAACATGAGTATCTATGTTTTCAGGGATTCTAGACTCATTGGGGGTTTAATGGA
>SNQJ01S0186030.1:12324-23148 GCA_010110895.2 Picea sitchensis | reverse complement strand
GAATATATTTTGTAGATAACTAAATCCAAACAAGAAACCATGTATGGAAGGATTGAATAAGAGCTAAGAGGTGTACATCAATCCCTTCACTCCATTCACGCAGTGCCCACTGTGCTCCTGCCACTAGAAGAACCAGAGGTGGGAGATGTGCCTACCCAACTCTGCAGAATAGATGACACGACCGAAGCTCACCTTCGTCACGTGCAGGAAGAAAAATAATAGGACACAGTGGCCCTGAAGAAAGCACAAGAGGAAATGATAGAGCAACGCCAAGTTGCAGATAAGGAGAAGGATGACCTCCAAACCAAGTTCGAAGAAAATAAAGCACAAATCTGGTTAGATAAAGAATAGTTGCTCGTGGAGCAGGTCATATTTAAAGAAGTAGTCAACAGAGAACTTAGCTCTGTGACAATCTTGGAGCATATGGAAGAAGACCCGGTAGTAAATCAATTCATGAAGCTTGCTGAAGCCATTCAGCAACTTCAATGTAGGGTCACAGAACTAGAGCTACAAATAGTGCCAAGCACTCCATAGGAAGTGAGAGACCATAGAGAATCAACTGCCTAGAGTTTAGTTGAAAGGATCAAAGCATTAGCCATGGAATGTAAACAGCTAAGCAGTCGCAGTGCTCAAACTTATGAGCGCCTTACTGAGGACCCTGAACTGAATACATTGGAGTCGCACCTCCAGGAAGAAACGAAGCAAAAAGCAGTAGTACAAGCACAATTGAAACTCTTGTCAACAGTTGAGAGGATGAAAATATCCCAAGAACAATGCATGGCTTAGCAGCAGTTCCATGCCATACAAAGAAAATTCATGGAAGTGACTCAAAATCTCCAGCTAGTCCAAGATGCAGCTTGCCTACTTTTTGAAGAGATTGAAGGCCAAGGTGTAGATCTAGAACAAGTAGTCACTTTGGTAGAACAATTCTTAGAGGGGCCTGTGAATGAGGAAGTTATTCAATATTTTTTCGAGAAGGAGGCCTTGGCAGAGAAACAGGTTGAAGCAGCTCGGGTCAAGATCGAGGCTTTTGAGGCAGAGTTACCCAAATCAGAGTGACTCAGGACGAGTCACAGGTAAGTTTTGGGGGAATGTTGGCCCTTGACCAAGTTTTGGAGATCCTTGTTCATGTTTGACCTCTTTTGGGACTTCGACGAGCTGGTCGAAGGTAGAGCATAAGTCGAAGCAGAGATCGAAAGATCTCGACCCCCTTTTAGGGAATTTTTTGGGATTAGGGTTTATGTAACGGGTATGGGATGTAATCCCATGGGTTTACCCATGTTTAGGCCCATTTTGTAATGTATAAATAGATATCTATGTGATTTAAGAAAGGAGAATATGATAAGTGCTAGAGTTCTATCTATGTGATTGCAAAGGATTTGTGCAAAGTGTATGTTGAAACTTACAAAGCTAAGTGCAAGTGATTGTTAGAAGGCTTTGTGCTTAAACCTAGCTCGGGGAAGGCGGATCTGGTGAGGTGCACACAGATCTCCTGTCCTATGTGGAGTGGCTTCTGAAGCTTTGTGCATGTAATGAGATTGACAGAAGATAATAAAGAAGACGAAGAGTTGGTGGATGTAACCCCACACTGGGGTGAACCACGTATATCTTGTGTTATGGTTGCTTTGTGCATTATGGTTGGTGTATTTTTCATATGATTTAAGTAATGAATGTTTAGATGAATCTAGTATGATATCTTAGTGCTTAAATCTATGAATAAATGATAGATCTTATCTTTTTCCATATGCTAAGTGCTTAGATGTGTTAGATCTGGTAGAATATTGTGTTGTTCTGTAATTAGGAATTGGATCTACGATGTGAATAAGGGTTAATTATTGATGAATATTAAGTGGTATAATCATAGATCTGTGTCCCAGATAGGTTGCAGACATTTGATTCCTACAACCACCCCTGCCTCCACCTTGGGTGAGACTTCATTTTCTTCGTAGGTGTTGTTGAAAGGGTCGTTAGCTAGGGTTTTGTTGGTGCGTTGTTGAAGCATTGAACCCTAGGTCTGCCCCTGTGCCAACACAATTTTTAAGTCTTCTGCCAACAACACTCTATCTCCACATATGACTATTACATATGATCATATTCTCACATGAGTTCCATTGTCGACCTTCCAAGTTAGGTGCTTACTAATCACCGGGAATTATTGTATTAATTCTCTTCATTGTGTTGAAGTGTTTAGAATGTTCTTGTTTCTATGGCGGATCTAATCCATTATCGAGAGAGAGAGGAAATGTATTTGGAAATTAGAATGTGACTCCCAAGTCTCTCTTGTGTTAGTAAGACCCATAGGGACTTGGATGTCAGTGCCTGAACAAACATAACCCTATCCCTTATTCCACATTCTCCCAAATATATGGGTTTTGACCAGCTTTTCCAATTTGCAAGATGTGATCCTTTGTATTCCAAGCCACCATTCCAGAGGTAATTGAAGCATATTTTTTGGATCTGGGTAAGGATGCCTTTTAGGATCAAATTCAAAAGGTGCCAAAAGATAGAAATCACCTCTAACACTGATTTGATACGTACCAATATGCCTTCCCTAGATATCCACCAATTACACCATTTTTTTACTTTGCGCTCCACTTTTGCGACCAACCACGACCAATATACAACCCCATATTTATTTGGCTTGATGGTAAATTCAAGATACTTTAGGTCATCCTCAATATTTTTGATATGGTAAATCCAAGATTCTTTAGGTTGTCCTAAATATTTTTAAGTCTTCTCCCAAGAACACTCTATATCCACATATGACTATTACATCTGATCCTATTCTCACCTGAGTTCCATTGTCTACCTTTCAAGCTAGGTTCTTACCAATCACTGGGAATTATTGTATTAATTCTCTCCATTGTGTTGAAGTTTTTGGAGTAAACTTGTTTATGTGGCGTATCCAATCCATTATCGAGAGCGAGGAAATGTATTTGGCAATTAGAATCTGAATCCAAAGGCTCGCTTGTGTTAGTAATACCCAAAAGGACTTGGATGTCAGCACCTGACCAAACATAACACTATCCATTATTCCCCATCATCCCAAATATTTTGGTTTTGACCAGCTTTTCCAGTTTGCAAGATGTGATCCTTTATATTACAAGACACCCTTACAAAGGTAATTGAAGCATTATTTTTGGATCTGAGTAAGGATGCCTTTTAGGATCAAAGTCAAAAGGTTACATAAGACAGAAATCGCCTCCAACACTAGTTTGATAAGTACTAATATGCCTCCCCTAGATATCCACCAATTACACCATTGGTTTACTTTGCGCTCCACTTTTGATACCAACCACGACCAATCTACAACCCTATATTTATTTGGCTAGATGGTAAATCCAAAATACTTTAGGTAGTCCTCAATATTTTTGAGATCTACCTCAATTCTCTTCCTTGATTGTAGGTAGATCACATGCCATGAGGAGGGACCCCTCTGGTCAAATGGTACTCAATTGTGGCACCAAACGAATTGTGGGGTTGGTAGTTAAAAAACCTAAGACTCTTCGCATGAGCCTTAGCAAGCAGAAACCTATGGCACCTAACCTTGGGAAACTATCTATGGGTAAGAGTAATGAACTCTAAGTCTTTCCATTCATTATCTATTACTAACTAGTTTCTATATCCCTTTAAATCCTCCAAAGGTTCAATAGTCTAGAAATAACTTGTACAATCCTTCCTCCTTATTATTAGGTGGACTACATGGCATATCAAAAATGGGGAAAAGGTGATACCGGGTGAAGATCCTTGGCTGGGAGCTGGAAATAGTTACGAACTCTCCCATCCCCTTCTTTAATTCCTAAAAGGAAAAAATTGTCGCTTCCTAATCAACCTCAACATTGGATTTCCTCCACTAAAAGGTAGAGGGGGCTTGAAATCTACAAAATCATTGAATATTCCCCTGGATCTACAAGATGAATGGAACTCTTACAATACCCTTCTTTATGAAAAATTCATTTCCTTGGAAAGAGAGTCTGAGGACTCCCTTTGTTGGTCAAAAAAACCCATATAATGGCTCTTAATCGGTCAAATTAGACTATAAATCTTGGTTTGAATAAAACTCGTAGACACAATTGAAATGGTGGTGGAATCCCTTGTGGAAAATCAAGGCTCCCATCAGATTTAAACTAACTCTATGGATAGCTTTAAACAACAAATTGTTGACATGGGACATTTTCCTCAGGAGAGGCTGGTGTGGACCTAACAGATGTCCACTGTGCAAAGAAGATCAAGAATCCACTTCTCATTTATTTTTATTTTGTCCCTTTGCAGAGAAAGTCGCATGTTTAATAAAAGAAAAACTAAATTATAGGGCAGATTGGAACCAGGGTTCTCCTGAAGAAATCTTCAGGACTTGGCTATAAGACAGAACAGTCTCCCTTTATGCAGGTCTTTTGAGTATCATGGTCACAAACATCTAGTGGGAAAGAAATAATATTGTCTTTAAAGATGATATAGTTTCCCTGGAAGCGACAGCAGTTTTATCTCTATGTCATGCTAAATAATTCAAGACAAAACTGCAATTAAGAAAATATTGTTTCATAGTCCCCCCACCCATTGATTGCACCATCCCATGGGGATATTTCGATGGGGTCGGCCAAGGATACTCGCCTGCATGTGGATTCGGGATGGTGTTGTTTATTAGTCATAGTCACTATATCCATATCATATACTCACCAGGAGGCGGAACAAACAACAGAGTAGAACTGATAGCACTCTGGAACCTTTTGGAAACAACCAAAGAAAAAAATCTGACAAAGATAAAGGTGTTCATAGATTCCAAATTTGTGATTGATTAGGAAAGAGGCCAAAACAACATTTAGAATCCCAGACTAGCCTCAATTCTAAGGGATATCAAACTCACCTTCAGGAATTTCGAATTCCTTTCTTTCCAGTGCATTTTGAGGGAACTCAACACAAAATCACATGAACTCTCTAAAGAAGAACTGCATCTNAACAACATTTAGAATCCCAGACTAGCCTCAATTCTAAGGGATATCAAACTCACCTTCAGGAATTTCGAATTCCTTTCTTTCCAGTGCATTTTGAGGGAACTCAACACAAAATCACATGAACTCTCTAAAGAAGAACTGCATCTGCAAAAAGGATCATTTGGCTTCTATGATTTCTTCAAAGGCACAGAGACAAAGGCAATGGAATTTCGCCTCTGAAAATGTTTTTCTTGTAAGGCTATAAATGTTTTGAACATTACATTTTTTTTTGTAAAATACCTCAGAGGGTATGTTGGAATAGGTAGAACAGTTATGTAAGAAATCCTACCAAGGCCAGACTTATAATACAACAACATGTATATTCCTTTTTTGAATATAAGAGTTTTTTTTTTCTACAGGAAAAAAAAAATTATATATATATATATATTTGAAAAAAATCACACTTTTTATTAAGTGATAGAATGTAAATTCAAAATGTGCTTTCATGCAAATTGATAATGGTACTACATACCTATTAAAAATATTTTTATATAATCTATTTCTAATAAGAGGACCTTAAATATTCAAAAAGCCATCAACATATGTTTCAAAATTTTAGAAACCAAGTTTATGAGATTAGAAGAAGGATTCTTCTGATCTGGAAACCAAGCATCATTCTAAGAATTCTTCCAATTGAATCACACTAGCATTCAGAAAAAAAAGTGTCTCCTTTGAGAGAGAGTCGCCTCCATGTTTCGTTCCCTGAAAATATGAGTGAAATGGATATCATTGAACTATTTGGTTGTAGTTTTTATATTTTTTCCAATCAATTGAAGCTCCATATGGGACAGTTAAATTACATATGTCATCCAATCTATGGATAGCTTTGAATCGCAAAAAAAAGGAATATCAGTCACCTCCTTTGTGTCTGCCATTTTTAGAAGTGCAAGTAGAGCAGAGAACTTGGCCATGTTGTTGGTTCCTGATCCAATATTCATTTTTCCATGAAAGTAATGAGAAGGTGAGAGAAATAATAATATGCCTAAGCCACAATTCTTTGTATTTCCCTAGCATGCCCCATCAAAGAATCCCCAAGGGTTTCTTTTATTTATGGAAAGAGGTTCAAATACTCTGGATATTTTTGGAGTTTGGGAGGCCTTATAGAACTAAAGAAGGGAAAGCATGTGTCGAGAGAATTTTATAGTAGTAAATGCTTTGTTCTAAAAAATGTTGGTGCTTCAAGTCAACCACAAACCCCAAGAAACTAGAATGGGGAGGACCTTCGACAGTAGAAAAATTAGGTTCTAACATAGATCCTTAAATAATTCTTGTTTATTATATTTGGACCAAAGAAGAATGGTCCCAAAATTTTCATCCACTTATATCTATACGTGCTTGGAAAAATCGCACTCCAAAAATAGGTGAATGTTGGATTCCTCAAATATTTTACAAAAGTAACAGATCCTTGGCCCTTGATGACCACAATTTTATAGGAAATCCCATGTGATTTCTCTTCCTTTGAGTAATATCCAGAAGAAGAAGATTGATTTTGGAGGCCCTTTGATTTTCCATAGGTGGATATACCACTAGTGAATTATTCCATCTCCCTAGTTCATCAATGAATTATATCCTAGTTTAGTTGACTATATCCCACTGGACAGATGGAAAACAAAATCTAGTTCATCAATTAAATATGACAAGCGGATGTGCACTCTTTGGAGTTATAATGTGAAAATAGACCAAACTTGTCACAAATTATGTTCTAAATTAATTCCATGGAAGAGTATTAGTTTTGGGGCCAAATGGATGTAGTCTCCATATTGGCAACCTAGTTTAGAGTACATTATCCTTTCAAATGTAAGGCAATTTGTTGGCCCTTGACCAAGTTTTGGAGATACTTGGTCATGTTTGACCTATTTTGGGACTTCGACAGGCTGGTCAAAGGCGGAGTGCAAGTCAAAGCAACAATCATGGAATCTCGACCCCTTTTTAGGGTAGTTTTTGGGATTAGGGTTTATGTAACAAGTATGGGATGTCGGCCCATGGGTTTACCCATGTTTAGGCCCATTTTGTAATGTATAAATAGATAGCTAGGTGATGTAAGAAAGGAGAATATTCTAAGTGCTAGAGTTTTATCTATGTGATTGCAAAGGCTTTGTGCATAGTGTATGTTGAGACTTGCAGAGCTAAGTGCAAGTGATTTTAAGAAGGATTTGTGCTTAAACCTAGCTTGGGGAAGGAGGATCTTGTGAGGTGCACGCAGATCTCATGTCCTATGTGGAGTGGGTTCTGAGGCTTTGTGCATGTAAGGAGATTGACATAAGATAATAACGAAGATGAAGAGTTGGTGGACGTAGCCCCACACTGGGGTGAACCACGTATATCCTGTGTTATGGGTTCTTTGTGCATTATGCTTATTGTATTGTTCATATGATTTAAGTAATGAATGTTTATATGAATATAGTATGATAGCTTAGTGCTTAAATGTTGTGAATAAATGCTAGATATGATCATTTTCCATATGTTAAGTGCTTAGATGTGTTAGATTTGGTAGAATATTGTGTTGTTCTATAATTAGGATTTGGATCTGCGATGTGAATAAGGGTTAATTACTGATGAATGTTAACTTATAAGTTCTTTTTTAAGTGGTATAATCACATGTCTGTGTCCTATCTAAGTTGCAGACATTTGAGTCCTACAACCACCCCTGCATTTACCTCAGGTGAGACTTCATATGCTTCGCAGGTGTTGCTGAAAGGGTCAGTAATTGGGGTTTTGTTGGTGCGCAGTTGAAGTGTTGAACCCTGGGTCTACCCCTATGCCAACAAATGGTTCCGTTGTTGGGACTTGAAACTGTGATTGTTGGGAACTGAAGAAAAGAAAGCTATGTGTGTAGATTTGTGCTTTAGTGCACAGTATTGACTTATGAAGTTTTGTGCTGAGAAGAGAAGTCTGATCTAAAGAAAAGAGGTAAGATATTGAATCTTTGTGCTTTGAGAAATGTAAGATAAGTGAAAAAAATTGTTTCGAAAGAATGGATCTAGGTATGTTTCATAAATTATGTCCTAATATGAAAACTAGGGTACAGTTAGAAGAAAGAAGATTTGATATGAATAGATATGATATAAATAATGAAAGGTATGTTATCCCTATTCATAGAAAGAATGCTTGGACTAACAAATGGATGCAGGATCCTAGAAAAAAAAATTTGCAGGTTAGTTAATGCGATCCTGGTGCGCAGTACAGGAAAGGTTCGGGATCATTTAAGAGAAAGAGAGGATTAACCCTTTGTTACAGTTGCATAAGACCAGGACATATTGCTAAGGAATTACCTGGTAGAAGACCTAGTTGTCTTTGTTGTAAAGTTGTGGACCATGGAGTTTTGGATTGTCCTAGAATGATTGCTAAATTTGAAAAGATGAATATGAAACAAGAAAACTATGGGACGGGCCAAGAAACTAGGGATATGATAGAACCCCAGAAAGAATCAGAGACTGCATTAATATAGATGACAGAAACCTTGAATGATCACAGAGATATCAACTTATCAGAGGTCTTAAAATAGAAAGAGTACATAGAAACAAGAATAGGAGACTTCAACATAGACTATGTCCTGGATGAGGAAACACAGGTGAATATCATGACAGAAAGAACTTGTGAAATTTTGGGAAATCCTTCTATGGTTCCTTCATTAGGAGGAATAGGATTATTCTGAGTAAAGATGATAAACCTATGTGGAAGACTTAACCAAACATCTATGCATGCTCATGTCACTTCGATAGAAGAACAATTTGAGATCATGAAGTTTTTTGAGAACAACGCCCCATTTTCTATCTTGCTAGGAAAAACCCGGATTAAGAAAGATCATATATGAAGGAAACAAGAAGAAGAGGATCTAGAACAGAAAAAGAAAGAACTAAGATATTTCATGGATAGGAGAATAGTGCACTTACTGGAAGAACAAGAGAACCAGTCAAAGCTACTAAAGACCAAAGATATGGATGTTGAAGTTGAAAGGACACATGAATACTCAAGACACTTGTCTATACAAGAGAGTAGAGCACCCACCCCAGAAAGAGAAGAAGTATTACCTTTGAACCCTATGAAAGACCCTCCACAATGTGAATTTATCATGCCAAGAGGAGATAAGAATGATAATGGAAAGAGGAAACCAGTAATTTAKATCACAGGAAAGAAGGCTAGAAATCTTAGCAAGAAGAAAGCTAAGTTACAAAAATTGCAAGAAGTTCCAGAGAATACTTCGTAGAAGGAAAGTTTCCAGAACTCGAACTTTGTCGGGATATCAGTACAACACAGAATGGCACTTCTCCATGGTGGAGAAATATGACCGTTGGAGGCATTATGATCATTTGATCAACACTCCTGAACGGTTAGGAAAGCAGTTATGTCCCGAAAGTTCGCCATTGGACCGTTAGGACTGCACCATAATGGATGGAATCTCATTGAATAAGGATTTGGGACCCGTTGAAATAAACTGTTATGAAAATATCTATTTATCCCATCGAGCATTGCACTGAGAACACTTTTTCAAATTGTGATTATCGACGCCTATAGAGAACTAGTTGATTTCGCGTAGTGATCATTGAGACCTTGCCATCCATTCTGTTACATTGATTATTGTTCACCGACCTGAGATATCATATCTCGAGTTTGCATATCAGAATAAATTAGCGTAGCAGAAAAAGTCATAGCAGAAAATGTTGTCAAAGAGATTCTAATAGACCTCATGGCTGAGAAGGTCATGTCCACATGAATCCAAGCCTCATCGACGTGAGGAGTGCAAGCCTCCTCATCGACTTCTCATGGATATGGACCATCCTGAGATGTGAACAAGAAAAAACAAAGCATCATGATGACTTGGTGAATGCGAAGCTAATTTCATCCATCCTACCTGACTGCATCCCACCCTTGGCCAGTGCAGTGAGTCGTGACAGTGTCCCGAGGGACTTCGACTACATAGTCATCACTGCGTACCTCCTGAAGGGAATACAAGAAGTCAGACTGCAATTGGAGAGGATTCCAACCTTGAAGATTAGTGACTATAACCTAGGATACCACAAGAGCTATGGAATTCTTTCACCTCACAAATATTTGACCAAGACTAAGGGGAATAAATTGAAGATCATCCCCCAACCGTGGACTATGGACATGGTGAGGTCCATTGTCTTAAATGTGATGAAGATACCACATTTTGGAAGGCACCAGGAGGTTAACGTGTGCGTTAAGCTCCTGATTTCATGCTTCCATGGTGGGTATCTATGGTTAGACTGACACATCACCATCGACTGGTGTTGATCCATAGGATCACCGGATTGAGCATGCAGGGACCAGACTCGTAGGAATTTTATCTCGGGAAGGCTGCAGACTGTGCCCTAGCACAGAAGATCAAAGACACCTACGGTGATGTAGAGAAAGGGACACAAGGCTACAAGGTAGCCTCCATTTAAAATCGTGAAGTGCGCCTTTCTTTCAAGTTGATAGTTGGTAAGCTAGTCTAAAAGAATAGACCCGCGTAGGTCACAGGGTTTCTCGTTGACCTTGCAGAAAAATGTATGGAAGGACTACAGATGAACTAGGCCAGTTATCTAGTCAATCAGTTAGAACTGGATTTTTGCGAAGCTCTAGATCAGGGCTATGAGTTCCATTTGTTATAACCCTAAATTGCACTACCCCTGCTTACCTGGAATCAGGCCAACTCATGCCTTTTCCTTGCCAAAGCCATGCTGATCAAACTCTTCAAAAACCTCCTAAATCAAGTAACCCGCACCCTAACCTAACACTGGGCGCGTTGGGACGCTAGCAGGCCTTCTGTAGCACGCGTGTGAACGCTGGCTGGCCCACTACAGCCCGCGTTTACCTAACGAAGCAAAAA
>SNQJ01S0186029.1:0-18653 GCA_010110895.2 Picea sitchensis | reverse complement strand
GCAATCATTATGTTCCTTGCTTTCCTTTATCCTCTAAAATTCTTTCTGCACCTGACCCATTCTCTTCAATTTATCTTACTAATACTATAGTATCTTATCATTAATACTATTCTATCTCAATAATTAATACTTTATTATCTTCTCTCAACAAGTATCTCGTTTTTGGCTCTCTTTCCCTTAAATTATATCACGTTAAATATTTTTCGTTCATCATTAGTCTAAGTCAATCCCTCAATGTTCAATTTATCTTATTACCTTTACTAATACTTTTCTATCTCAATAATTAACTCTATTTTCATTTTATTAACTCACCTATATAAATATATGTGTTAACCTTGGTCTTAGTCAACCCCCTCTATTCTTCAATATTTTATCCCAACGACTATCTTTAATACTTTAATATTTTTATCCCAACAACTATTTATTTAATAGACACTTACCAATATTCCCCTATAAATTCAACCTCAACATTCTTCTTCAATGTATTAGCTTCAATTGTCCCTGATGATGGATGGAGTGTCCACTTGAAACGTTGGACGTTTCAAAACATCATACACAATTTCTATTCATAAAAATCTCTAGCATTATGACTAATTGTGGAAACTTACATAATCAAAATAAAAAAAATTGCATAAAAAATTGAACTTCTATATGAATGCTTATGCTTTCTTTTATTCCAAAAAAGAATTAAAAAATTAAAATACCCTTTGGAAAAATATTACTTATAGTTGGGTGTATTGATTTTTTAATATTTTTCGGGGGTGTATTGATTTTTTCATATTTTTTGTTAAGATAAATTTTCCTCACACATTTGGAATAAGAAAAAAAATCAAAAAAATATAGCAATGGGAAGAGAATTAAGTAAAAATAAGAAACTGCAATTTGAAAATTGGAAAACAATTTATGGGTGGAAAAAAGATTCAACATTGAATCAATTGATGTCAAGTTTGTCATAAAATATGGCAAGGTACACACTATGAATTTGAAGAATGTTAGAGAAAAATTGTAAATTTGTTGTTAGACATGTTATTAATAGTTTTTAAAATGATTTTTCAGTATGAAAAAGTTGATTTTTTCAGCCCAGCCTTGAAGATTTTTTTTTACCAAAAGTTAGTTTTTTTTTTTTAATTAACGAACTTTTGACCAAAATTTTGTTGATTGTTAGATTGGAAATTAACAAGATGAAAAATTACACAAACTTTTAGATGAAAAAATTCTAGGCCAACCTTCATGATACATGTGTTCATCACAAAAAGTATTTCATCATAAATTTATTTTGATAAAAAAATAGGAGTAGATTGGAGAAAGAGATGTATTGGGTGTAGCTTGGATGGTTGCGGGGAATGATTATTATCCTCCCCACCTAGGTTCAATTCCAATAATGACACGAGTAAAACTAAAAAAATGAGATTGTTGTCCAAGGAAATAAAATATCTCTTTTAAAAAAGATTAAGAGAAAGTTAATACATCAAAGGTTTTCAACCTTAATCTAAGGCAGTTGCAGGCATATCTAGTTTGATGAAAACATTTAAGAGATCATAAATACAACAAAAATTCAAGCGTTAGAGTTCAATGTTCTCGATCATAGAACATGTTAGCACTAGAAGTCACCTTCTGATTGCAGGGGAGGTAAGCCCAATACCCATCAGTTTATATGTCATGATTAATGGATTTAAAGAGGTCAAATGGGCTCAGACTCAAGAGAATATCGTTTCAACTCAGAAAACTGTGCCAGTATGCAAAAGAAAATGAGGTCTTGATCAACTTCAGTCAATAAGTTGTAGTAAGGGTGAGTAGGATGAAGAACTTGAGAAGAAAATGTAAAGGTTTTCTATGGACATCAGGTCTTCCAACAGCCTAAGGAGGAAAAACTCAGAAAACAAGATCCTCTTGGATTCAGAGTTTTAGGAAACTGAAAATGCTATAACTGCACTGCAATCAAACATCCGTTACAACATAGTCACAACAATCCATGTGAATCCTTCAAACATGAACATTCAGTATTAAATGCATAATAAGATGGAGGAAGAAAGATGACTTAGGTTAAACAAGAAGTCTCAAATCAAACTACATAACCAGAGAACCAAAGCTTCATTTAAAATTTACAATGTGGGATCTTAGCTCAACCATCGACCTTAACAAAATATCAAAATTGCTTATTTATACTAAAAATTTTGCAACCACCAGGAGTGTGATCAAACCATCGCATTAACGTTTTCAGTCGGCGCCAACTCTGTCAGATTGTGTAGGCCTCCTCATGTCAGATGCGATCCTGACACAGTTATGTGGTTTATAGGAAAATATGTCCATAAGGAAGCTTCAGATTGACAGCCTGCCTTTACGACCACTCTTTGCATGCTTTCCATTTATGTGGTGAGACGAATTTTCAACCACCTCTCTCACTTCCATTAATGACCTGCTTTAGGATTGAAACACGACTTAATGCCAAGGGGGCGACCACACGCTGCTCTCAGATAGGATGCCATATAAACGTGGGATTGCAGGGTCACTCAAAGGTGGTTTGGGTTCACACTGCTTTTGATCCCGCAATCCAACACCTTTTGCCACGTATTATTTTTTCCAAACCATGGTTTCAATTGCTGGACCGCTCAAGAAAATTATCGCCCAAGCACGTTGTGTCCCCACAATGGACGATGGCCATCGATCCTGTGATCTTGGGTGAGGATTTATGATCAATGACTCAAATCTGCCCTCTTCAGATCAATGGATCAGATCTTCCCTTTTCGAATCGACGATCGAGATCTGCTTCGCGATTCGGGCTTCGGACTTTTCAAACTTCAAACTTTATTTTCCGCAAGCAAATCCTTCGGAGTTAAGGATTTGACGACGCGTGGCCTCCAAAATTGGACGACTGAGATCCTCTTCAGGACTTCGGCCACTTCGAGACTTCGGCCGCTTCGGGATTTCGGGCACTTCGACACTTCAGACCTTTTGCTCTGGAGCTATACTTTGCGCAATTTTGAAATCCCGAATACCCGGGGGTCGTTAATATGGAATTCTCCTGGAATCTCCATCGCTGACAAAATTCAACCTATCTATTTGTATGTTAAGCCCACAATGAGTTTCTCTGCATGCTGCGCTCGGATGCATCCTGTTCATACCACGAACTTGGACAACCTGCTGCCCTTGAAAACTATATGTGATAACATTTGGTTCCATAGGGGATGGCATGATCCCTCCGAGCTGCTAAGAACAAGTAGTTCCAGTCGCCTTCTGCATTGGTCTATGGAGTCATGCTTAAAAAAACATCCTTCTGAGAAATAAAAGCCGACAAACACACTATCCTAAAAACGAAAACAAAACACATGGGCTTCAGGAGGACATTATTTATGTACACAAACCTAAGCTAACTGATTTTTACAAAGTGCTAGGTGAAAGCAAACTTCCACCATAGCCACCCAGACTGTCTGGTAATATGATCCTTCTCTTTACTGCAGATAATCGCCAAAATGATAAGGAAGTATGATAGAAAAACGAGGACATGGATTGGAACACTGACTATACCCCCAAATGATGATAAGGTGAATAAATCTGCAGGCTCCAATGCTTTTGGAAAACACAATTCCATATATAATCCCACAGGGTCACAAAATTTATAATCAGGGGAGCTCAATTGGTAAGAAATTAACCCGTGTCCTTTATTGTGGCTCACTCGTCGTGTGATGTTCTCAAAGTGCATAGGTGGGTGGAGAACTGATGCAAGCCGACTGATACCAAGTGATACCTGCTCAATTACAGGTTCTGGACAAGAGATAAACTGCCCACTAAGCTCCTCCTTTACATGCTGCTCTGTATTTTCTGCGAGTCTAGGGTAGCTTATTTCCACCCAATGGTTTTACTTAATTAATAAAGGAAAAGGCTCTATAGTGTGGTCTTGTAAATCTTTCATAACACCATACTTGCATGTGAGTATTGGTGAAGTAATGCAATTTGAAAATTTCAGAAAATCTGAAATGTATAACTCCATGTATATGGCCACAGGATCATGAATAATGTGACATAATAATGTCTTCTTTAGAAGACCAGGCTACTCCTCTGTAAAATTCTCTCTGCTTGTAAATAAATTCCCTCCTTGTTCTTTTGAGACCAACTCTTGATCATCAAGAGTTGTCGTCTCTTCCTCATAAGAATGGTCACAAGATAAAGGTGCAGTAGGATTTAGAACATCATAACTATGATCAGCCAAGAACATACAATTATCTATGCAATCAACCATTTCTACATGCTAAAAATGTTTTGGAAACTGATCATAAGATTGATATGCGTTCCTACCCATAGAAAAATCTTCAAATGTTGAAGAACCTGATTCCTACTGTGAATCATACCTACTTCCTTGTTGCTGTTCTAGATCTGATTCATATTCACTATCTTCTTGCTCAGAATCTGAAACAGATTGACAATCTTCTTGCTCAGAATTTGAAACAGAATGACAGTCTTCTTGCTCATGTACATGCAAATTTTTGAGATATGCCTACCTATGAAACCACTTTCTAGCCCTGATGTTCTCTTCGACCTCTAAATCATCTTCAAACAGATGTCTTAACGATGAATATTTCCTTTCTCTCAGGAGAAGGACAAGCTCTGGATGCCGAGCCATGACATAGTACACCATGGAAGTAGTCTCTGTGGGTCTGATATCCACATGCATACTATGATAAACACTGTAAAACCTCTTGTTGAAGACAACCAAGGCTTCCTCGTCCCCTCTTCTCAAGGCATTAAACTCAAAATAGTATTGATCAAGGGATTTGTTCTCACCCCAACACTTTAAAAAAGCATGGCATAGCTCGGTCCAGGAACCAATAGAACTGACCTCCAGACATCTAAACCACACAACAACATCTCCAGACAGAGAATGTGAGAACAACCTCATGGTAACATCATCATGAACGATGTCAAACTGATCAATAAAGTTCTCAAAGGCCTCCAAGTGCCTCTCAGCTGTAACATGATCCTCCCCAAAAAACCGAGGAAGATACTCAAAGGAATAAGGAGGATAGGCATGCAGGTGATGGGGCAGCCTTAGAGGCTTAAACATCTTGTCTCCAATCTTAGCTTGAAAACTTGTGGGCTGAATATGGGATTCAATAAGAGGATGGGGAGGTTGAACATAAACAATAGGAGGTAATGAGATTTGAGAAGGCTGTGAAACATTTTCAACCTCCTCAAGGCTACAAGGGTGATCAATTTCGAGAGGAGATGCAATACATATCTCACTTTTATGAATAGGTTGAGGTGAAGATACAAGATCGACATCTACAACACAAGAACATGGCATGTCTTCTTCTTCCAAGGATGGATGAATGAAGGAAGGCTTATTGTCATATGAATATACAAAGTAGAGGATAATCCTCTTTATCTGTGAAGGGAAAAAGATAAATGAGCTAATAAAGAAGAACACGACTTCATGAAGAAAACTCATAGACTAATACCTGGTCTTTCCCTTCGGTATGGTCATTTTTCTGTCAACAGGATCCTCCCCAGTGGAGTCTTTGATGGTGGAGTCACCAGGTGCAATTTGCAATCTTCAATGGTTCTGATATCTGATGCACCTTTAGAATCAAAAGCTCTTTGTCGTTCTCCAAGGGAAGATATCTTCACTTTCATCCTCGGCAGCGGTGCCATAAATGTTAGCACTAGAAGTCACCTCCTGATTGTAGGGGAGGTAAGCCAAATACCCATCATTTTATATGTCATGATTAATGGATTTAAAGAGGTCAAATGGGCGCAGACTCAAGAGAATATCGTTTCAACTCAGAAAACTGGGCCAATATGCACAAGCAAATGAGGTCTTGATCAACTTCAGTCAGTAAGTTGTAGTAAGGGTGAGTAGGAGGAATAAATTGAGGAGAAAATGTAAATGTTTGCTATGGACATCGGGTCTTCCAACAACCTAAGGAGTAAAAACTTAGAATACAAGATCCTCTTGGATTCGGAGTTTCAGGAAACTGAAAATGCTATAACTGCACTGCAATCAAACATCCATTACAACACAGTCACACCAATCCATGTGAATCCTTCAATCATGAACATTCAGTATCATATGCATAATAAGATGGAGGAAGAAAGCTGACTTAGATTAAACAAGAAGTCTCAAATCAAACTACATAACCAAAGAACCATAGCTTCATTAAAACTTTACAACGTGGGAGCCTAGCTTAATCATCGACCTTAACACAATATCAAAACTGCCTATATATATACTAAAAATGTTGCAACCACCAAGAGTGTTATCATACCACTGCATTAACGTTTTCATTTGGTGCTGACTCTGTCAGATTGTCCAGACCTCCTCATGTCATATGCGAGCCAGGCGCAGTTATGTACTTTACAGGAAAATCTGTCCATAAGGAAGCTTCAGATTGATAGTCTGCCTTTACGATCTCTCTCTGCATGCTTTCCATTTATGTGGTGAGATGAGTTTTCAACCACCTCTCTCACTTTCATTAACGACCTGCATCGGGATTGAAACATGGCTTAATTCCAAAGGGGCGGCCACACGCTGCTCTCGAATAGGATGCCATATAAACACGTGATTGCAGGGTCGCTCAAAGGTGTTTTGGGTTCACACTGCTTTTGAGCCCGCAATCCACCACCTTTTACTACGTATTACTTTTGCCAAACCACAGTTTCAATTGCGGGACCTCTCAATAAAATTATTTCCCAAGCACGCCGCGTCCTCGCAATGGACTGTGGTCGTCGATCCTATGATCTTAGGCGAGGATTTATGATCAACGACTCAAATCTGCCCTGTTCAGATCAATGGATCAGATCTTCCCTTTTTGAATCAACAGTCGAGATCTGCTTCACGATTTGGGCTTCAAACTTTTCAAACTTCAAACTTTATTTGCCCCAAGCAAATCCTCCGAAGTTAAGGATTTGATGACACGTGGCCTCCAGAATCGAACGGTCGAGATCCTCTTTGGGACTTCGGCCACTTCGAGACTTCGGGAACTTCGGGATTTCAGGAACTTTGACACTTCAAACCTTTTTCTCTGGCACTATACTTCACACAATTTTGAAATCCCAAATACCTGGGTCCCGTTAATATGGAATTCTCCTGGAATCTCCACCGCTGACAAAATTCAACCTGTCTATTTGTATTTTAAGCCTGAAATGAGCTGCTCTGCATGTTGCACCCAGACGCTTCCTGTGCAGACCACGAACTTGGACGACTTGCTTCCCTTGACAACTATATGTGATAACAGGACACAAATCAAATGAGTAATATATTCAAAACTTTTTTCAAAATAAATTAGTGGTAATACAAGCTCAAATACTATTTTTCTTGTTAAAATATATACAATTAAGAGAGCGTACCACATTATTGGGTGCTAAAACTACAAAATGGGTAAATGTAAAGATAATTGTATTTGAAATGTTAACTAAGGAAATAAGATCATTTGGAAGGAAATGAAAATCCAATGTCAAGAGCAAAGCATGCAAAAGCATGCAAGTGTTGTTACACCAAGAACTTCAACGATACAATTGTGAATATACGTGGCAAAAATATTGAGAACCACACTGCACAAACATTACAAAATTAGGGTGCAATTAGAGAGAATGATGGCTTGTTTGTTGGCACATTATTTGTACGCAATCCTACAAGAATAGAATTACAACTAATGTTAGAGGTACAATACAATAGTATTGGGTGGTTCATTTCCATATTTTACTGAATGAAAAGGATGTGGTGTGGGACCAAATATCAAATGGTTAATATGAACCACATGTGCAACATACATTGGAGATGACTCATGTTGATTTGTTCAATAATTTTCAAGAGAGTCATCATGACATTAATATTCCAATTAACACATTTGTGAATCTTAAACCATGGTATATTACATTTTTCATTGTTCATGATTTTATATTCGAGGTACTAGATATAAAAGAGCAATTGAAGAGTGTTGGATCCTTGAATTAAACTTCTTTTGTCACTTCTTTACTTCAAATTTACTCCAAAACTTATGCCTATGAATTGCCCTATACTCCATTACTACCTGTTTTTGCGAGATTATATTCCCGAAATACAGAGTTTGCGTATTGAATAATTATCCAAGGTAGATTTTCCATTCTAAGCATTTTTTTATTCTTCCTTATGCAAACTAGTTTAAATCGTTATTGTTTTTATAAGTTGCTATAGAATCATAGATTCTGTAGCAATCCACTAATTGTTTCTGTAGTTAAATTGTAGTTCCACATGGTTGCACATACTCTATGTAAAGATCGTGACTTGGAGATGATTCCAAATCAGCACCAGATGCTCATCCACCTATCAGCCCAGGTCAAGAGTTAGCCACGTCAGCACATGAGTTAAGTCAAAGTTCAAGTCAACACAAATATTTTCTACTAAATTTCCTATAGTGACCTGTTTTTAAAGACGATCTTTGTGCATCATTTTTGAATAGATAGAGATGAATCGAGAAAATCCAAAATATGGGTTTTGTGCATAATAAGATAAATTGAATAACAAGTGGGAATATTTTTCAAAAATTGTACAACCAGAAAAATATGGGTGGATCTTCGAGACAGATTCTAATGAAAATTTCCAGAATTTTCTGTAGGTGATAGTTTGGAGATGTAGTTTTGCCACGTCATTTTCCAACATATGAAGATTAATATAGAGAATCCAAAACATAGATTTTTTGAGGAATGACGTCATTTAGGTGACTTGAGAGGAAAAACCTCAAAAACAATGAAATAAAGGGTGAAATGAAGAGATTTCCAAACTGTCCTCCAACTGTTATTTAGGGATTTCTAGAATTCTGATATCTCTTCCATCCTTTGACCAACGACTTCTATGAATGAATATTGAAGGAAGGGATATTGTTCATCATGATTTTGTTAATATCTTCAACCAATTCAAAAAAAACCTTTTCTTTAATCCAATATTGGGTTGGTTGTAGATCCACTTATCTAGGATCCAACCTCACCTTGTTATAACTCTTTTCCTTTTTTGAAGGAGGAACTATATGTATAAATACTAGCTATGAGAACCTTGATAGACACATTGGATATGATATCAAATGGTTGTAATTTTGAATTGTTGATTGGAGGTTAATACAAAGCTCTGGTTACTATTGATCACACGAGTTATGTGGCTTAGTCTTATAAGTTCAGTCATATAGTTTTTCCTTCAGCGACGCTCACCGAGCTAGGAGACCCCCTTGAGGAGGAGTGCATTCCTTATTTACTTTATGTTGGTATTGTTTCATTTATTAGTTGTGTGATTTACATTTCCCGTTCTTTCATTTCCCACAATTGATTTATTTATGTTTGCAACACAGGAAGACTAACACACAATAACTCTTAAAATGAATAAAATATTGTTTGCATTAGTCACATAAACCCTCATTAATCAGATGATTGAGAGCCTGTGATTTTTTAAAGGCTAATGATTCCGTAGGTTAATGATATCATATGGTTAGAATTGGTCATGTGGTTTTATTTAAGTTGTTTTCCCATTATTTCCATTTACTATGTTTTTTCTGTAGCTACAAAAACTCTATTTCCGTAGCTAAAATATAAACCATTTTTTTTCTACATAAGTAGTTATTTAGGGATATATTGGAAGCTAAGGCATGCATATATTTTGCATTGCACTTCATCAGTTTACGATCCCTAGATTGATAATTTAATGTAGTAGAGTTCATCTAATCGACCTGATTGAAAACGAGTTATTTTATTAAAAAAAATGTGATCATTATGCTTACTTGGATTTATTTTATACGAAGTACCATATTGATCTTAATGATCCATCATTGTCAAATATAACTCTAAACTAGAAAATATATGAATATGTTACTCTCAATATCTTCTTTAGGTGTTTTCTCTAAAAATATTGATTTTTTTGAGGAAAGAAATTGATGCGGGAATTTTTTTGAAGAAGTTTCAAGATAAAATTTATAAGTACAAAAAGTGTTCACATTGAAACACTCTAAGAAGATATATAATGCAAACAATCTTATGAAGTTTTTCTATGGGGGATTTTTTTTTTTTTTTTGGTGATTAATTTTGTAAAAACATTACACATTTGTTGCACAAAAGAGATGCGATTAATGATTATTATCATTCTAACCAAGTATTTATACTTTTCCATGTTCTACATAGATGTGCACAACTCAAACTCGATAATAAAGACAATACCAAAAATAATCATAATGTGATTCATAAGCACCACTTCCATATTAATGATAACTATTACAATTAATATTAGGTATAATTAAATAATTTTATTCATTATATACAATCAACTTTAAGTATAGTTAAATAATCATAGTCATCAATCTAAATCATTGCAATCATTCCAGTGATTAACTCACCTTTATAATACAATTGGAATTTGTCACATTCAAAGATTCTTTGCACAAAAAGAGATACAGTGTGATTATTATCATTCTAACCAAGTATTTATACTTTTCCATGTTCTACATAGATGTGCACAACTCAAACTCGATAATAAAGACAATACCAAAAATAATCATAATGTGATTCATAAGCACCACTTCCATATTAATGATAACTATTACAATTAATATTAGGTATAATTAAATAATTTTATTCATTATATACAATCAACTTTAAGTATAGTTAAATAATCATAGTCATCAATCTAAATCATTGCAATCATTCCAGTGATTAACTCACCTTTATAATACAATTGGAATTTGTCACATTCAAAGATTCTTTAAGAGTAAACACAGAAAGGGGTGTTGAGGGATATGCAAAACAAGAACTCAAATGATTCCATATGAACCACTTTGTTGAACAACTATCATCCATTGATTAAGTTCTTGAATGATGAAAGATCAATTTTAATCCATGAATTGCAATCATTCCAATGATTAACTCACCTTTATAACATAATTGGAATTTTCACATCCAAAATTTCTTTAAGAGTGAACACATAAAGAGAGTGTTGAGGGATATGAAAAACAAGAACTCAAATGATCTCATATGAGCCACTTTGTTGAACAACTATCATACATTGATTAAGTTCTTAAATGATGAAAGATCAATTTTAATCCATGAAAATAACGATTGATTAAGTTCTTGAATGATGAAAGATCAATTTCAATCCATGAAAATAACGAGAGATTGAAAGATATGCATATTTTTTTTAATTATTATTTTTATTTATTAAAAATGTTTTTCTTTTTTAAATTATATATAGTGTGACCTAGTTGCATCATTTATATTAAGGTAGTGCCTTATCAATGATATATAATATTGAGAATGATATATAATATTGAGTTAGAGTGAAATTAACATAATAATATTGTATTTGATTAAAAAAATTATATGTCAAGGAAAATTATAAATGAAAATTTTGTTATTTTTATACAAAATAAAAGTGCATCACAGTCAACATATTAGTATATTTTAGTAAGGGATTGTAATTTTACATTCTTTAAAATAAAAAATAAAATTCGTTGTGCCTATCGTAGTTGCATCATTTGCATTAAGGTAGTTATATAATGTTAAATTAAAATCAAGTTAACATCATGATATTGATAAAAAAAAACTACATGTTCTAAAATTGTAATCATATCTACATCTAATTGTAATTTTATCAAAGTACATCATACTCAACATAACATGCACATCATACTCAACATACCAGTATATTTTAAAAGGGAATTGTTATGTTACATTTAAAAAAATAAATAAATTAAAGCTTAATACAAACAACCAACACACTGATTAGATTGCTAAAAGATTTCAACCACCTCAAGATTGTTATACACAGAAAATCCTTTCTAAATGAAGAGTGATTTGACCTCAAGATTGTTATACACAGAAAATCCTTTCTAAATGAAGAGTGATTTGGACTGCTAAAAGATTTCAACTGCTTCACAGTTGTTATACACATAAAATCCTTTCTAAATGAACATTGAAAAGAAGCTTCAATAGAAGAGAACATATTGATACCTCTAAAGTGTATCAATAAAATGACAACATATTGATACCTCTAGGGTGTATCAATAAAAATACAACATATTAATACCTCTAGGATGTATCAATAAAAACACATTCTTACTAATAATGCTAAAATGATACTAAAATGATACTAGTAGGGTGTATCATGATAGGATGTATATTAGAGTGTATCACTCTTTAGAGCTTATTGATAATAATACTAGCAGGGTGTATCATTCTACTAGACATATAAACAATTTAAAAAAAAAAAAGATTTTTTCCAAAAACACTTATAATTGTTGCTAAACAAAATAACATTTTTTTTAAGTGGCACATAATTTTAAAAATATATTATATAATAAACATTCTTTTAAAAAAATGATTTTTTTTTTCCAAAAACACTTATAATTGCTGCTAAACAAAGAAACATTTTTTTTAAATGACACACAATTTTAAAAATATATTTATATAATAAGAGTATATTAATATTGTAACATTAAAAATGTTATGATTCATAATGTTTTTTTAAATTATTATTCACTTTTCAAAAATGTATATAATAAGAGTATATTAATATTGTAACATTAAAAATGTTATGATGAGTAATGATTTTTTAAATTATTATTCACTTTTCAAAAATGTTATTAGTAGTTTGTGTTAACAATTCATATCTATAATGGAAAAGGAAATAGGGTTGTACCATGAAATAGAATGTATGTAATATTTATTTAGTTTTAAACATTACAAATCATTTACATATCATCGATTTTAGATTTATTATACACATTAATAATAACATATTATTTTTTAATTGAAATATAAATTAATATTCATTCAAAAAGAAATATATGTTGAAGTTAATAATAAATACATTTTTCAGAGTTCACGGAACTTACACAAAATTAGACAAATTTCTAGATTAACAATTATAGATAGAAAAAACTTCTTCAAACATGAGTTCCAAGTATTTCTACTAGTGGCCTGTGTAACATGTTGAGACAAAATACAAATAACTTGAAAGAACATTCAAACTAAGACACAAATGAACATTGCCTTGTTCTTCCTACCCCTTGCCGGAATGAAGGGAGCTTGGAACTTCACTCTCCATAGGATTCCAAATCTAATGGACAATTTCATCTTCCATTATTCCTACTTGATTTGAATTCTTAGTGCAATGATTGTTGGAGGCAAAGGAAAGAGAATCCATAGGCTAAGAGAGGACCAATGAACAAAGTTTGTTTCACTCTATCTCTAGTGAGTCAATTCTATGTTTTTGAAGTAGAACAAGACTCATAATATTGGCATTATGTGTGAGCTGGCTTGTTTAAGCTCAAACATTTTGGAGGAGATTACCAGTAGTGCATTGTTGTTGGCCTAAATAATGTATTCATGCTTGCGAAGGATCTATTAAATCTCCTTGATATCGTTGTTTTCCATGGTTGGAATTTCCACGCCGACACAATCCAAAAATGAACTGTATGGACAAATAAAAAAAACTAACCAAGAAACCAAAGAAACATACCCCAAAATGAAAGGCCAAATTTCGAGCCACGAAGAGAAAATAAACTTTGAAATTAGCTCATTCTTGTTGCTATAGAAATCTATACCCTCCTCCCCATTCAATTTCCTCTTGATGCGGTAAAATGAGACATGATTGAATTGAGATAAGATTCATTCAATTCGAGGGAAAATGGAATTTAACTTGTCCCCCCTAGACTTGATAGTGTGATAATTGCTTTAATAATAAACATTGATTCCCCAAACACTAACAAATACCTAAAGCCTTCATCCTTGGCAATGGAAAGACCACACCACAACGAGTAAGCCTCAACTAAGTTATTGAGACATTCCCAAGCCCCCAAGCATAATGAACATGCGTATTTCCTCCTAGATCATGAAGACTCCCCCCTACACTTTCCACTGTTCACACGAATGATAACATTTCTAAAAAGAGATAATTTTGATTATTTATATCCTTCACTTTACCATACCAAATATATTGTACATTTATTAAATTTAATAGAAAAAAATAAACCCCAAACTTGTCATTTATACATTAACTATTCCAAGGTCCTTTTTGCATGGACAATGGTTAGTATTTTTTATGAAATAAGTTGGACAATTCGTGAGTAATGTCATAGTTTATCATGATTTATGAGAGCAAACAATATGCACCCAATAATAGAGTAATACATGTTGTATATGGTGGGATATACATTGTATGCTTCAGATCCAACAATGTGTATCCCATTATATACAACATTTATTACTTTGCTGCTATGTGCATATTGACTGTTATTTACAAGTAATTGGTCCTATTTACAATAATAAATTTTAAAAACTGTCACACATAAAAAACATTGACTAAAAATTTCATTAGCGAGATTGTTGAGAAATGAGTAAGTTAAATAGTTGACAAATTCAAACTCTTTCCTCATCAATTTTTTTTTTTCCAAAAACAATAAAATTTTGTCAGAAGTTATCGTTCCACTTAATTGAAGGAAATTTTGACTATGGAACTTTTGTTGGAAGTTAAAGTTCCATTTGATTGAAGGGAATTTTGACTATGGAAATTTTCTCTTTGGGGTCTTGACCCATTTTAATGACCTAGATGGTCAAAGTTTTGAAAAAATGAGTAGATCAAGGCTAAACTTTGACTTGCCTAAAAAACAATTTAGAAAAAGGTTACATTTGTCCACTTTTTAACTCATTCTATTGAGAAAAAAGAGGAAGAACACCAAATTAGACTAATAAATGAAATGCCATTTGATTGATTAATACTTGAAATATTATTCATTTATGTGCACCACGATTCCTTGCAAAAATAAAAATTGATCCTTTGTGGCTCAAGGTTAGAATTTGAGAATAAGTTTACTTAGAATTAGAATTTGAAAACAATTGTACTCATCAAATTGAATGACTTTAACAATTTTATGGAAGGTACGAAATATTTTTAACTAATTTGTATGATGAGAGTGTAGAATTAAATGGTTAAAATACCTCATAACAAGCAATTTGACTGTCAAATCCCACGCTCGAGCTCCTTTTTACTTTTGTAACCATGTTAAATGTAATACCCCAGTTTTGAGGCCCCAAATTAAATAATGTGGTTTGTTATTTTATGAAAGGTCGAATCTCCCAAACAATTAAAAGAGGTTGGATTTCCCAGGAAATGTAATGTTATGATCATTATTAATAATAAAATACATCGTTGGCTGCTAGACGAACAAGGACACGAGTTATAAGGGGATACGATTCCACGAGAGAGGGGGCTTAAGGGGCTAAGTATTTTTATTATATTTTATTTACCCATAACTGTTTTAATTGAGAGAAGTGATTACATTAGCTTCTTGTGGAAGGCCATGTGGTTCTTGATTTCCAAGTAAATATATAAACCTATCTTTGGGTTGTTTGGGGGTTCACACTCTTCATTTTGTTCACTCATGCGTTCAGTGTTGCTCATTTTATCATTCCTCATTCATTCTTGTTCTTGGTTGGGACATGGGGGAAAATTGTTGAGAAAGAAGCCATTATTTGTTGGTTGTAGTAATGACTGGTGCATTCTAGCCATGAATTAATGCATGCAGGGCTGAGATGCATTGGCATGTGTTAAGTTTTGTTCACAACTATGAATCCTAAGAGTCTTAGCATGGATATTCTTGACTATATGCACTGGATCCATGGAAATAAGTGGACAACCTGAGGGTGTTAGGGACCTAACCTCCCTATCCCCTCACATAGGTAGAATAATATATTTCCATGTAATAAAGGCCAATATTAATAGGGCCTAGCAATAAGGAAGAATAAGTCAAATGTAAGAAGAAATAATAGAATCTTCTGCTTCTAGAAGGATCTTCCTCTAGATTTTTCTTTTGGATAGATATATTTAGTATAAATAGGAGTAGAGGATATGAGAAATTTTTTCTTGGAGATTATTGTAATAGAGCTCTTCTCTTTTGGAGGTTGCTGCCTCGAAGAGGCAAGTGAACATTTTTATCATTAATAAAGGTGCTCTTTCTAGTGTTATTCTTGTATTATTCTGGTATTGTTCTAGTTATATCATTGTTTTTCTGCCATTACTTGCTAAAATATTGTTGTTCTGCATACTATTTTATATCTGGAATACTACAAGTGGTATAATAGTACTTTCCTCGACATACAATTGTGGGTTAATTTATTTTCAGGGTAGAGACATATTTTGGCTTCTTAAAGCTACATAGATCTATCATTCAGTGCATAAATCCATGGTTGGGGAAACATACACGCAGGAAATACAATTGGTTTTTAAGCGCACATCTGTTGGCCACCCTTGTAACCCTTTTTGGTACCCCTTCGAGTGGTAGCGCATTAGACAACACCTATATATGAATCGACCTAGATATTTTGAATCCCTCCGTAGATAAACCGATCGACCTCTTGACTACTATAGTGCCACCGAGAACAACACTCAGGAATATACTCTCTAGTACTTGGGTAGTCAGGTAGTACGACTAAGGGCATGGTCTAGCCCCCTTAGTTGGTGCATTGAGATATTGGGTCGAGTACTATTGTTGGACCCCGCACATATATCAGAGAGATATAGCACAGAGAAAACCCTTTTCTGTAGAAACCCTGAATACCATAACCCTTGGGATGGAAACAAAAATAGAACAGACAAGATATATCTCCGCACAATTGTGCCTCCTGCATTTTGGTTGTGAAGTTACTACACATTTCTTCTTGTTAAGAATTTGGGCATTTCAACACTGCAATATTCTTCAGATCGGAGTATAACTCTACAGGATTTGGGACCTATCCCATTGGGTTCCTCACTTAGCCCTGATTCCAATGATACCTATCATTTTTAACACAATTTCTTTTGTGGGCTCGACCCTTTTCCAACACCCTTATTTTTCCCCTATTCCATTAGATTCCACTTTTCTCCCTGATCGCAGAAGTACTTATCATTTAACACAGTTCTTCTCAGTGGTCCCACCCACCCCTTTCGACCCCCTGTTTCCCCCCTATACCATTTTCTTGCCCATTTTTCCAAATGACCAACACCCGATCCCAAGAACTCAATACATTGGTTGTTGAAAATATCCAGAATAAGGAAGGAATCAAGAACATCAATGCCAACCTTAGATCAATCAATTCCTCTATTCAGAACCTCCAAGACCGATGTTCCCACATCAAAGACCTCAAATCCACCCTTGACCACTTCATGGGCCGTTCCCTGAACCCTTCCTCTTTTGAACAACCATCTTATCAGGATGACCATGACTCTTCTCACTACCAAGTTCCTCATACTACCCACTTTTATTGTAACCTCTGCCCTCCCAGAATTGAGGTGAACAAATTTGATGGCTCAAATCCCATAGGCTAGGTCACCCAAATGGAACATTATTTCTCTTTGCATGTAATTATTAATGATTTAGTGAATATTCATTATGGTGTCCTACATATGGATCCGAAACAATGGCAATGGTGTAAATCTTGAAAAAAGGCCCGCCAAGGGTATGTTGCTTGGACACAGTTTGTGGCAGAGCTTTATGACCGCTTTGACTCTGACACCCACCAGTTAGGTCGTTTGAACAAGTTGAAACAGTCTGGGACAATGGAAGACTTTATTGCCACATTTGAGCACTTGGCTTTCAGAATGGAGGGCATGTCAGATTCTTTCTCCAGGGAATGCTTTATCAGTGGCCTAAAATATGAAATCCATGCCCATGTTCTCATGGCACGCCCCCAGACTTGGTTGGAAGCTACTCAAAGAGCCAAGGGAGAACACGAGATTGTATCCTCCAAGATCCACAAACCCTCCTTTGCCCCTTTTCCTAAAACCACTAATTATGCCCCTCCTGCAACTCCCCTCAAGATCCAGAAATTAACTAGGGATGAAATGGTTGAACGCCAACTCAAGGGTCTTTTTTATAATTACGATGACAATGTTTTTCCAGGGAATAAGTGTAAGGAACATAAGATTTTTATGGTTGTGACTGAGGATATTTCTGAAGACGAGGTATTTTTTCCACCTGTGGAGGAACTTCCACCGCCATCTGATATGACCCCACCCTCTGATCCACCCGAAGTTGACCCGATGATTTCACTTAATTCCCTCACTAGCTTCTATTCTCCCCAGACTTTCAAATTAATTGGTTACATTAAAAATAGAAAAGTCGTCATCCCTATGGACATTGGTAGCACCCATAATTTTATTCATCGCTGCATTTCCCAGGAAGTCAATTGTTACATCTATGTCGTCAATAATTTTTAAATCATGATTGCCAATGGACGTTCCATGAAATGTGGGGGACAATATGAAAATGTGCGACTCCAAATTGGTCAGTATCACCTGAAATACCATATGTTTTCTATAAACATGGGTGGTTGTGACTTTTTTCTCAGTGTCAAATGGTTATGTAACCTCAGCCCTATTCTCATGGATTTTAAGGACTTAACCATGCAATTCCAATATGAGGGACAACAATATAAATTACAAGGCACCACAAAAGGCTCCCTTGAGATCATCAGTTTCCATCGCATGGAAGATCTCATCAAGAAAGGTCATTTTGGAATTATTTCCCAACTCCACTCCATTCATACTGTTGAGACACCTTCTGTGCATCCTGACCTCCAATTTATCCTCTCCCACCACCAAGTTGTTTTTACCACTCACAAAGCACTTCCCCCTTCATGTGGAGTCCATGATCATTCCATCCCTCTCATAC
>SNQJ01S0186028.1:4603-16431 GCA_010110895.2 Picea sitchensis | reverse complement strand
TTCTATTTTATTGAAAGGCCTTATTAATATTGACCTTTATTACATCTGAATATATTGATCTACCTATGTGCGGGTTAGGACCCTAACAACAACTCTTCACAGTTGGGTCGATATCTATTATGAGGCAGACTAGATAACACCAGGATCCTTAGCCTGTGATCTAACCCTCAAAATATACCCTCCTTACTCCTCTCCATCTCAACAGCTTACAAAAGTAGGTCGTATAGAAAAATATTACAACTAGTTATCAGTCTCTCCTCTTTTTCTATCTCTCCCCCCTATGAGACCTTGGTATATATATTTATACATTTATGGCTCACCAGCCATTACAATTTATTGCAAAACCCATAACCCTAACATCTTTAGGTCTTCCATGCATACGCACGTGTTGCTCTTTCTACCAGCTATCGCTTCCCTCATGTGTGCCTTCTTTCCCAAAATAGTCTTTCTTTCTGCTTTATCCTGCTTCCAACAACTATCCATCTAGAATAGTCTGATCAGAAAATATATCAAAACTCATACCATTATCCATCAAACAAACTTGGGTCCATTACCCAAACATTTGTTCTAATGGAATTCGCCACCGGACTTTCTTCAAGGGTTGACATCAATGACAACCAACCCAATTAATGAACAACAACATATATTTTTATTGAAATTTCTCCATGTCGTCTAGAGTGCACATAATTGTATACTCAATATTGTCAATAGCCTCCATATGAACTTTAATATGTATACCATTTTTTGGTTCCATGTAAATCTCTTCTATTACAATTGTAACATCAGTCTTAAGATTATGTTCTTTTTCTTTAATGATTACTGAGGTATGCCTCAATTCATTGATGAGGTTGTCTTTTTCATTTATGACTGAGGATTGAATTAAATCTTTCATTTCATTCTGATTAGAAATTTCTTTCAATGTATTATGTTCTTCAATATGATTGCAATATTCTTTTTCTTTATCTTGTTCCTTATTTTGATAAGAATTCTCTTCTAATGAGTTTTGTTCTTTTTTCTGATAGGAATCTTCTTCATTAGAGTCTTGTTCCTTATTCTGACAAGAATCCTTTTTATCTGAGTCGTGTTCCTCATTCTGACAGGAATCCTTTTTATCTGAGTCTTGTTCCTCACTTTGATAGGATTTATCTTCTTCTTGTGTTTTATTCTAATAACAATTTTCTAGTTGGAGCCATAATTCTTTAGCAGATTTGTAGTGTTTCGTCTTTTCTTTGACTTGGTATAACAATCCATCCTGGATTGCTTTTAAGACTACTGAATTGTTTCTCCTTGCCTCCTTTGAAGTTTTTTTTTTTCTCTTTGAGGTATTTAAATGTCAGGGCTTACTTACTACTGAATCCCAAATTCCAAATCCTCTTGACTCCAAAAATATTTTCATATTTTCCCTCCATGATGAATAATTTGTTCCATCAAATAAGGGAGCTTCATTTGTGGATATAGAAAATTTTCCACCCATTTCTTTTGAATCTACCTTCAATGTTTAAATTGTGATGAAGGCACCTACTCTGATACCAATTGTTGAAATGGGCACTTGACATTCAGAGAGGGGGGGTGGGTGAATCGGTGTCAAAAAACTTTGGACAATTTTCACTTTTCAAAAATAAACTGAACAACACATATTTATTTCATTTTCTCAATCAATATATAAAAGAATAAATATTTTGTTTATTAATTTAACTTGAATGAATACATAAAGTCAATATTTGAATATCTTCAATTTCAAACAACTATGAGAGACCCATCTCTCTGTTACAAGACCCAGCTTGTAGTTCTCAGATCCAACTGAGAAATGAGGAATCCAACCATCATAACAAGTCCCATATTGTTGATCTCAGATGCAACTGAGATGTGAGGAATCTAATCCTCATACAAGACCCATCTTGTAAACAGGAACCAACCTGATAGAATGAACCTTCATTCAATCCATAAATATGTATACTTCAACAAACTCAACTACACCTTTTGTTCACCATACTTCTTTGTTTATATAATCTTCCAATTGGTGTGAACTTGAACAATTGTGTCTTTTGATAATGAATCATCGCACCCTTTCATTTATTTAATAATAACTTCTATTATTAGTATTATTAATAGTTTGTTAAAGACTTCAAATTCTTTGTAAATTGTTTCAGCATTTTAACCCATCACTACTTAAAACATGCGCTTCCTTCAAACCATTCTTTTTCAAATGACCATGGGCTCGTTATTGTGGACTTAATCTCCATTTGTGCTTCCTTCATTATTATTCATATAATATCATGACATGATGAATTCATCATCATATATATGTTGATCAACCTTTAAGAGTTGATAACAGTTATGGATTGACTTTGTTATTTCGATCCCATACTTTCGTTGCATCCTTAGTTCTCAATAGATCCGAATCAAGTTGTTACTTCGCTCTCTGGTGCATTTTCTTGTACCTAGAATTGAGAGGTGCTTAGCTTGTAAGTCCCCTTTGTTTTCCGTATGACCAAACTATTGTGACCAATAGCTAGATACATAAGGTGCAGGGATTGTTATTCTTTGACCTGTAGGGACTTTATTCCACCAAGTGACCATATACCGTGACCAGGTGTTGACTCGAGCTAGTGATTAATTGCTTATCAAGATCAACGGTTATGTTTTAATTGTACATCTAGATGGAAAACTGTCATTCACTTTGTAGATTCACCCCTCGAGAATTCTCCCTTTGTATTTGTTTAATTCTTTCATAGAAAATTTCGTCGGAGTGCTTATCAGCAATTCCCTTCTTAATAACTTTTCATATGTCTAGGAGCTAGGACTATGGGATTATTAATTTAATCAATTTTCCTAGTGCCTCATGGATTATGTGTTCGTACCCCATAAAGAGGGATGGAACCTAGTCCTCTGGTACTTTGGCCTTTGGGCGTTTTCTAATATTTTCAATCGTTAAACCTCACGAGGTATATTTCCCCGAAACAGATCAGGTAGTCAATATCCATTCTTTCGTTAGTCGGGTGATCCTGACTTGTCCATAGGTTTCGAACAAATTGACGACCATGACTTAATCTACATATGAGTCAATGGTTCTCATTTACTTCGATAATTTGTAACTTCATCCTTCGCGACTTCCAACCTTTGTGACCTTCCAAACCTCTCGGAGCAAGTTTCATCGAAGTACGTATTATCTATTTACTCGTAGATTGGATGGTTATGTCTTAATCTGTGGTTGAGTGGACGGTCTGCGCAACCTCAACAAGATTTTTTGTTAATGGCCCTCTCATTGTAAAATTTTTGGATCTTGACTGTGAATCTTCCTTTTCAACAGACGGTCAAATCTTACTTTAGAGCTTCGACAGTCCAAGACACTGGGTTACTAAAACTCTGAGGTAGTTCAATCCCTCTGAATTTTTACCTACCAATTAAGTCACATAATGATGTTGATCGCTTGTTGTTGGTCAATGGTCCACGCTTACCTTATTCTACTGTATTAAACTAATGACTAAGAAATATTCCCTAGAATCCTAAATCAACAACCAACCTTAACTCCGGCCTTCGACACTTCGTGTGGTTTACTAGTGGTCGACTTTGATTTCCCCCAAAGTACATACTCCTGAAGCGACTCATTGATGTCACTGCTAACCTGGCACTGGCCGAGTGGCTTCCATGTATCACTTCGATTCATGAATTACGTAAGATAAAGTGCCATCTTGGACCTAGACACTTGTCACCATCTGATTGTGCCATGTGTCCTTGTCGATGTGGTCTTACTTCTCATTTTACCTGAAGTGATATTACCTGAAATGAATGTTTTTTGTTGATCGTGATCTTATATCAATGGCTCAATATGTCTGTGATGTTGCTTTTCCTTGGTTTAAATCCAACGACTCTTCTTTCTCCCAAAAAGTTACCTACAATTGGACAGTTGTCTGGATTTTGAGTTTTTGGGGATTTCGAGTTTACTTTGGAACTTCGGCTTCGACTAAAATTCCTGCATGCACATTTCTTTCGTTCAATTTTACCTGAAGTGTACAACGTTGGGATGGCCATGCGTATGTCTAAATATTCAAAAGATAACAATGATTCTCTGTGGTATTTCTACAGTGCTATCTTTCATGAAATTCGATCATAGGATCATTGTTGATCCTATCGTGATCAACAACGATCACGAATTGCTTCAACCTTACTACTATGTTGCATTATCTTTCCATCAATGACCTTATCATGACTACTGACATCAATGACAATATATCAATGACAATATTTCCAACACTTTCATTGTTGCGACTCCAAATATAACTCACCATCACAGCAGTCAACACTATAGATGGAAATTGGAAAGAAATCTCCATGAAGGAAGGCAACAAGAGACAAATGGGAAACTATGGAAATCAACTACATATTGAGTCAGCATACACTTGTTTCCTACTAAAATTGAAAGAATCTTTGTAAATGGATGAATATTTGGATTATCATGGTTTTCCATCCAGTATTTGTATAATTTTAGAATAGTAATCACATTGTATAAAAACCTTGTCTCCCCAAAGCTGAGGGAAGGAAATTATTGTATCAATTACAATTTTCTATTGTATCTTTCAACTTACGGCAATATAATTTTGATTCTAGATTTATAGTTGTGTGTTGATGTATTTATTGATCATGTGATTCTATTTTTGTAGCCCAATACCTTGCCTAAGGGGGTAGTCCCCCCTCCTTAGTCAAGTATTGCCTATAACAATAGTATTAGAATTAGCATTTTACTTTGTTCGGTTTATATTATTGTTAGTTACTTTGAATCATTGTAATTTTGGGTTCATAACTTTATTCATATGTTGTAAAAGTTTTCTAGTTTTTTGTCATTCTACAGTCAGAGTATAGTTCTTGGATTTCATAATTATCTTCGAGTCCACTATAATTTTCATCTACAGAATAGTGTTACTACTTATGAGTGATTTGGTTTTCTAAGTCTTAACCTACAATTCATATTTTTGTAACATCACAACCATTCTTCGCTTTTCGTTGCTACATCTTGTGTCTCTTTAGTTTGGGTTATAAAAGAATCTAGTTGATGTGATTCATGTTGTTGTAACTCAGTTGTTAGATTTAGTTTTTTGTTTCAACTCACATTGTTGCAAATCTGCTTGTAGATTTACTTAGTTTGTTTATTGTCTGGTTCTCTTTACGTTTAGTCTTTACAAATTTAGATTAATATTGAATGAACAAACACTTAATTGTTGCGACAACACAAGACCTTCATTATACTTGAGAAAGTCACCAATAGATCATAAGCACAAGTTTCAATTTCCACAAGTGTCATTTCAATTTCTGCAAGTGTGACTTCAATTTGCAAGTGTGATTTTAATTCTCCCAAGTGTGATTTCATTTCTTGCAAGTGTGATTTCAATTTCTGCAAGTTTGATTTTAATTCTCGTAAGTGTGATTTCAATTCTCACAAGTGTGATTCCAATTCCTGCAAGTGTGCTTTAATTTCTCTAGAACAACTTAGGCCTTAGCATAGGTTGGTGACTTAATTAAAGTATTATGAGTCTTTGAATTGTGACATTAAAGTGCTACAATGCCATAGTCAAAACATCACTCTTCTTGAATAGATTGTGTGCGACAGTTCGCAAGTTCCAAACAAACCCCGAATTGATAATTAAATGTACAACTCTTCATTTGCTTACTAATTTAATTAGAAAGTAATTGAAAGGTATGTTTGTAGCCTCTAAGTCTCCTATATTAGCTTGTATGGAGGCGTTAGAATGGATAATCATCCACACATATGTGGATAAATGTTTGGTCGGTGATGGAAAAGGGAAATGTGTGGGAGTATTTTTACCAGTAGAAGTGAACAAGACTATAAGCTCAAGGAACTTGAGGTTAGGTTAAACACTAATTTCGTAGTTAAATTCTATGAAATATATGATACCAGAAAACCACTAGCTTCTTGGTGAAAAGAAGATAGAAAATTTATAAACAAGACTGCAAGATGGTATGGCACCACTAACATAAGATAACCCAATATGTACTTAATGGAATTGATTTTTTGGTTGTATGGGGAGAAAGACTTCTCTAGATTCTCAGAAGATTAGATGCCCCTATCTTACATGGTGGAAATATCAAGAATCATTTTCAATTGGGATCTATCATCTCCAAACAACTAAGCACTAGAATAGAGTACACCCAGAACCCAAATCCTAGAGATGTACCCTCCTTTTACATGGCCTCTTATTTGTTAGATGAAGTCTGTGCTAGGAATATCTTTTCAGAAATGGGCTTGAGTTGGCATGTATCTGAGCACACTGCCCATGTATATTTTAGTGTTCTATGGGAGAATAGGTACAAGAAAGCTTATGTCGTTATATGTGATGAGTTTCTAGCCAAATTATAGTTTATCATTTTCAAACAAGAGTGCCTGTGGATTTCAAATTTAGCTAAAAAGATAATCTATATGATTGGAAATCAGTATTTGGAGGAAAAGGGTACTTATCTCATAATCTTCGGAGCCACTAGAGCTCCACACCTGTTTCCATCCTATGTGCCAAACCAATTGGTCTTATGATCTGGATTTTATGAGCATAACGAAATGAATACAAATTATTAACAAGTGCTTAACACAAAATAACAGAGATACAGTAAAACTGGTTTTCTATTCAATAAAGAAATAAGATGGAAACTGTAAAATGCAACGGAAACAAGCTTGTTGGAATGGTGGTGACTTATCTCTGAGAAGAGATGTGATGGTTGTGCTCATTCACAAGAAGATGATTACAATGAGGCTCTCAAGGCCTTTTTACAATAAACAAGAGTTTCCTAAACATCCAAAAACCTAACCCTAAGAGATGAAGCGCCAAAAGTCATGTGGGCCCCGTTTGGGTAAGTTAGTACATCAACTTCCCGGGGTTGTAACATTTGCATATGATCTTTGTTTTGGGCATATGATAACCCATTGGAAAGATCTATCCGAGGACTACAACAATTGCATAAATTTTCATGATGCAATTTTGCAGTCGCAATAAACCCCAAAAAATGTCATTTAGGGCCTCAAAACCGCTCCGGAAGTTCAGGACTCGAAAAACTGCTAAAAATAGTAAATTATCAAAATTGCTAGAAAGTTGTTTTCATCCAGCTAGAAAAGGTGGGTGGCCACCGATATCCACCTGGATCAATCCTCCCTCCTTAGGTAGCAATGGTCTCCATTACGTTGAGTTCCCCCATCAGATGAGGAAATTTTTGCTAAATTTGGCCCCGGGTGAGCCACTTGCCATGGTGCAGGAGCTTCCCTACTTTGACAACTCGATAAAGTTGGATCCTTTGTTGTCAACTGCCCTTGATGTGTGTGTCCACAATCTGATCACTAGATGCTTGTTGTATGCATTCGGGTTTGAGCTCTATTGATGTTAGTTGTTCTGCTACGTCTGAGGTGTCCAATAATGGTGGGAAATAAGGCCGAAGGAGATCCACGTTGAACACTGGGTGCAGGACAAGGAAAGGAGGAATGTTGAGCTCAAAAGCATTATCCCCCACAACCTTGGTGATAGTGTATGGCCCATAACGGAGTGGGTGAATCTTTCGATGGGGTCCTGTAAGGCGTTCTTTCTGCAAGTGCGACCAAACTTTGTCACCCACCTAAAACTTATGTGGCAGCTGATGTTGATCATGGTGTTGTTTGTACTTGTCATTGGACTTCTATAGGATATCCTGAACCTATTGGCAGATGTGCTAGATCCGCTCAATGAACCGGGTGGCTTTGTCAACTTCAGTTGGAGTAGGAGATGAGTCAATCGAGGTGACTGCAAGGGGAAGTGCAACATCTATGGGACCCAATGGCTGGAATCCCAACCCCACCTGAAAGGGGTTGTGGATGGTTGAGATATGCAAGGCTCGGTTGTAGCTATGTTGGACATAGGGAAGGCTCTCATCCCATGTGTGGGGGTGCTTTGAATTATACATGCGAAAATGCACAATCATTTGATTTACAACCTTGGTTTGTCCATCTGTCTGGGGATGGAAGGCCATGGATTTAATGAGCTTGGTGTCTAGAAATGACCAGAGGCTCGACCAGAATGTGTTGAGAAATCAACTATCCTGATCTGAGACAATGGTTTGTGGGATTCCAAAATGTACCCAAACTCGTTCAATTAAGAACTTGGCAGTGGCCTATGTTGTGATGCTCTTCTTGCAGTCAACCAGAATCACCATCTTAGAAAAGCGATCAACAACCACAAAAACACATTCATTTCCCCGCTTGGTGGATGGAAGGCCCAACATGTAGTCCATTGAGATGGATTCCCATGGCCTATCAGGAGTAGGAAGAGGGGTGTACACACCCTATTTCTTAGTGGTCAATTTGGCAATAGAACAGGTAGTGCAAGACCTAATATACTTGCTGACCTCCTGTCGAAGTTTCGGCCAGTAGAAATGTTTCTGTAGCATCGCCACTGTATTTTTGACACCGAAGTGTCCTGCCACCTGATTGTAGTGGGCCTCCCAGATCATCTTCGCTCGCTCTCTTGATGGAACACTGATATGGCCTAGACGACAAAACAACCCATCCTGAAGATGGAAATTATCGACAACTGCATTTGCACCCAACATTTGGTAGGTGGTGGCAAAGTCAAGGTCTATCTCATAGAGTTGGGGCCATCTAGAGGTCTCATGGATGCAAGAGTCTAGCACCATGGTGAGTGCCATGACTGGTGGTCTACTAAGGCAATCAACGATGTGATTGGTGCTTCCTGTTTTATACTTGATGTTGTGGTGGAATTGTTGCAAGTACGTGGACCAATTTTGATGGCAGTCATTCTGCAATTTTCCCTATGTATGCATGAACTATAGTGGCTTATGATCAGTGTAGATGACTGTCTCCTTCCTCATAATGTAATGTCTCCACTAGCGATAGTCTTGCACAATGGAGTACATTTATTTGTTGTAAGTAGGGTACTTATGGACAGTATCTGACAGTGTCTCACTATCATAGGCCACGGGGTGCCCGTGTTGAGTGAGAACGGTGCCCATCGCATAGTCTGAAGCATCTGTCTCGATCTCAAAGGGATGTTGCAGGTCTGGTAGTGAAAGTACTGGGGTTGAGCACAATTGTTGCTTCAAATCATCGAACGCTTTTTATTAGGACCGACCCACGCAAATTTTTCCTTACCACCACCCCTGTTTATTTGGTTGAGGGCCCATGCAATATGGGAGAATCCCAGCATGAACCTGCGGTAGAAATTGGCAAGGCCCAAGAATCTTTGAAGCTCAATGAGTGTGTTTTGGGTTGGCCAATCATGAATGACTTGGATCTTGGTTGGATCCACATGTACGCCATGCTGATCAATGATGTATCCTAGGTAATGGACCTTGTCCATGTCGAAGGAGCATTTTTCCAGGTTGGCGTATAGCTTGTGTTTCCACAAGGTGTGAAGAACCTGTTGAATATGTTGCAAGTGTTCAGCCCAAGTCTTGTTGTAAATTAGAATTTCATCCAGATATACCACTACAAAAGTATTGGTGAATGGTCGCAGGATATCATCCATCATCCTCATGAAAGTGGCTGGAGAATTTGTCAAACCAAAGGGCATGACCAACCATTCAAAAATGCCTTCCTTTGACTTGAAGGCAGTCTTCCATACATCTGTTTGTTCTATCGGGACCTGGTGGTAGCCAGACTTCAGATCAATCTTACTAAAGTATTTGGCCCCTATAAGTTGATCAAGGAGGTCGTCGATTCAGGGAATCGGGTGCCGATTTCTGAATGTGATTTTATTCAAAGCTCGGTAATCAATACAGAGTCACCAAGTTCCATCTTTCTTCTATACCAGCATGATTGGGCTCCCACAAGGTGATGATCTAGGACAGATGTGCCCCTTGTGGAGCAGCTCTTGGATCTGTCGCTTGATCTCCTCATTCTCTAACAAAGAGCGATGATAGACTGGCCCATTGGGTAGCGGTGTTCCAGGGGTCATATCAATGGGGTGCTTGACCTGGTAGTGTAGAGGTACCCCTGTAGGTGAGGAGAAGATATATGAGTATTCTTCCACGACCTTATCTACTTGCTTATGCTGTGTGGAGAGGTTGGCCACAGAGACCCTGGATTTGGTTGTGATCTTTCTCTTATTCTGAGAGAAAATCATGAAGAAGACAAACTTCCCCGTCTGAGAGATGACCTTCCTGCATTGCTTAGCAGAGATCAAGGAAATAGCACTAGGTGGGACTGCCTCGGGTATCTTGTACAATTTCCTTTTCAAAGTAGTAATAACACTATGAGGCCTAGACTCATATACAGCATGACATTTCCATAAATAAGGTTGGCCCAAAAGAACATCACAAACTTTGAGAGGAACAACATCACACAATACCTCATCTTTGAAGGGCTTGATGTCATATGACAGTCGACACTGTTGGCTGACGCCGAGATCGCTTCCTTGGTGGAGCCATCCAATGGTGTAGGTTTGTGGGTGTGGTGTTGTTGGCAGTACCAGCCAATTGATGACCTCTGTTGAGATGAGGTTCTTCTGGCTACCGCTATCAACGATGAAGTGCAGCGGGGTGCCTTTTACCCACATCTGTGAATGGAAGAGGTTCTCTCCTTATTCTAGCTCATCTGGTTCACCAGGCTGGAGCTTGGTGGTAGCAACGGTGGCACTAGGTTCCACATCAATGATACATCTTCCCCTTTCTAGTTCTGGCTCAGAGTCAGAATCTGCATTTGATTCAGAAGCTTTCACTTCATCCACCAGCGACTGCTTTGAGCAGCAGTCAGCAGTGTTATGCCAAGGGCTCTTATGGAAGTCGCACCACTTCCCAGTGTCCTTCTTTATCTTTTCGGTGTCCTTCTTTGCTTGCGGCTAGGACTGGTTGTCCTGATACTGTCCATCTTTTCTCTATCCTTTGTTCTGTGGGTTGGGGCCACCCTTTCTTAGCTTTTGTTGTGCGGGGTTCCTAGGCCCAAATAGCCGTGTCTTTTGTTTGAGCTTCTGCTCGATTTTGACGGCATATCTGTAAGTCATGCCCAAGGATGAGATGTCCAGAAATTCCATTTCGGTCTGGATGTATCTATGTAGAGCACCGCGATACTTGAGCACCAGATGTCTCTATGAATCTTTGATACCCAGCTTCGTGCGCAAGGTATGGAAGATATTTGTGAAATCTGGCACTGCTTGGTCTCTTTCTTGCCGCAGTGTAGTCCATTTGGTATACAGATCATCATAACTTCCAACAGGGTAGTATTGTTCCTTAATATCATCCTTGAAGGATTCCCAGGTGGTCGTGACTGAAAATAATCAGGGTTCCTCTATTTCCTTTTTCTCACAAAACGTTTCCCACCAATCTTTGACATTGGGAATGGCTTTGAGGAGTGCAAAAGTGATATTTTCTCTATTCAAAAAGTTATGGATAGAAAAATACCCTTCTAGTAGATTCAACCACTTGTCTACAACATATTCATCTATATGGCCTTAAAATATAGGAATATCGAAGTTTATTTGTACCTTGAAGGGGGCGGCACCTCCGTTCGAAGAAGATGTGTCGCCTGTTGGTAGCTGCCGAAGGATTTGCACGAAACTGTCCATCATCTCATTCCTCTGTTGCGTGAGGGATTCCTCAATAAACAGTTTGAAAGGATCTTTTGTCTCGTCGTCTTTCTTTTATCCTGCCATGAGAGGTCGCTTGGGCGTGCGAGAGCTTTTGTCCTCAATAGAAACAAGCTCGAGACCCAAGTCTTTGTACTCCGACCTCATTGGGGACATGCATTAAGATGACAAGGAGAAGACCTCTCTGATACCACTGATCCATATTTTATGAGAAGAATGAAATGAATACATATTATTAACAGGTGCTTAACACAAAAA